>JAIPMN010028049.1:0-23717 GCA_020650975.1 Apostichopus californicus
ACTTCTCATGCCGGTAATCTGACCTAGTTTCGAATGAGGTGTAACAGAAGTGTTAGACACCACCATCGATCCCAGAAAATACACACACAGCTTGCTACCGTCGGTAATTTAGACACTAGTGCACAGTCAGTACATGCAGCTACGGTCAATACCCACAACACAGTGTACATATTATAACAGCGATGTAACATCTCAGGTCTAGATAAAAGATAACAAGGTATCACATTTCATTACTGTCTGCATTTTGTAGCGACAAGAACAAAAACGTCACTTGCAAGCAACGGAAAGTTAACTTTTCCAGATGGCCGCAGGTGGTTTGGGCCGAGTCTTCAATGCCTTTAAGAGCAGAAAAAAAAAGATTGTGATATGGTGCAGAGTAACAGTACAAAGAGAAAACAAAATAACTGAGAGAAGATCCCATCTTCACGAAATATGTTTACAAAGATACTCAACTTTTAAAGGGATGACTTAACTGTTTGTGGAAAGATATGAATATGGGAAAGCTGTTTCATAACCTCTAGTAAAAACTTGACGACAATTTGCGATTTTATTTATGCACAAAGGAGCAGCTTGGGAATATACTTCCAGCCATTTTTGGCCTTTTTCAAATTTGTACTTATTGTAATAAAACTTGTAACTTGAGGTAGGTCCATAATTGATCACATTTTTTAAAACCAATTGGTATCCAAAGTAATTCTTTGACAAAATAAATTTTAGGGCTAGATTAGAAAATGGGAGACGTAAATTGCTTTAGATTTTGTCCACAATTCCTCCAGACTACTGGTGAAATTTGGTCAAATAAAACTGGCTTATTAAATCAGTTATTCAGGCATGAGCTTTTTCCGCCAATTCGCGGAATATCCGTGATTTCTTTTCTACCTCAGGGGCAAAAACTATTATCCTAATACACTGTAGCATACGCAAACTGGAGCCTATACCACATTTTTTGCAAAGTTCCGTGATTTTCTTTTTACCCCAGGCTCATCCCTGGTTATTGAAAGAACCCCTTGTCAGGCTGACCTGGTTCATGCATATTTGATTGTTGTTTAACTTATTACTTGGTTACTATGTGATCACCCCCTCTCCCCTTCTTCCTCCCCACTTAACCTCTCTCAATTGAATGAAATCAGGGAGGTATTAGATCAAGTAAGCAGGATTACAGAGCTTTGTGGCGTTGATCTTGGTCTAGAATCTACAGCCTATTGCATTGTGGCTTAGGGAAAAGGGTAGGGATAGATATTTTACAATTAGTGCTTCAATTCCTTGAAATATTCAACGGCAACATTCAAATTTACACTTGAAAATCCTGAGTTTTACCACATTTTTTGTGAGCTTGAGGAAGGAGTCTTGAAATATACATGGTTTAAAATTCCGACAAAATCATATATGGTTTATTCGCCTTCGTCGTCTAGGTTACTTTGCGTTCGCCGACCCTACGGGCAGGAACGACGGGGATGCGGCCATCTTGTACTCGTACAACATCACGGACATAAACCGTGACTACTGTATCACCTATTGGTACCTGTTCTCTGGGTCTGGCGCTCTGCAGGTCCTTTGGCGACACCCAAACGAACGCGATCTCTACCTGTTGTGGCAGGAGCCCAGTTCCGTGGGTTCAACTTGGATGTACAATACCGTCTCGCTTAACCCTCCCGATACAGCACAAGTAAGTAAAAACTAAAAAAGAAAGACTTCTACAGCAGCTTGTCTAGCATTCGATTAGTGTTCCCAATCGTAACAGGCTTCTGACGGAAGGAAAGTTACTATCGATCAAATTTGAAAATTTCAAGACGGTTGGCTACTGTTTGTCACCCGATCATAACAATCTTTTCTGCCAATATAGCAAACACCACCCGAGACCCCTGTTTTGGGCCCAAAACAGGGGAGATTCAAGATATCTACCCGAGTTGGTAATGTCAGCCATACTGAACGCTCCTCTGCACACATTCATGATTAAACGAACAGTGTATCAAGGCGGTCAAGCCAAATTTGTCTTCACACACAGGAAATTAGTGCTGTCCATTAGAGCACTTGTGTTTACAATCATACGGTGGCTGGTCAGTTAATTAGGAGCACTCAAGGATAAAACTTAATGACAATACTTCAGGTAGTTTATACTATCAAGTAACGAATTATTAATGCTTGAGTGAACTTGAGGAGGACTGTCTTTCTATAGACAGGCTTGACTGTCATGGTGACCGTCAGTTTGTGAGTAACGACCATTCCCTTTCGAATTCTTTCGAATTCCATCAAGTTTGATTTCTCGCAATGTTCTTGATTTGATTGTCTCCTGTTGCTCTAATGCAGGGGTGGGCAAGCTTTTTGAATGAATAGGCCAGATATAAGGCGTGAAAAATTGACTGGGCCGCACCTAACCAACGACCTGCTATTGATTTCAAACCTTTGATTCCGAGGACTTTCAAGCAATATGTGTGTGTGTACTTAATCTGTATTCACAAAACATAATGTCAATATAGTACAGTTGATAATTAATGGGGATAATAGCCGTAACTGACAGCATCATTAGTGCCGATAAATTCTAAGCAGCTAGCTCGTTTCCTGTGATGATGTAAAATAGATTGATTTTTTTTCTTTTTCTTGAGACATCTCACGGGCCGCAAAACAATCACTGGCGGGAGGCATGTGGCCCACGGGCCGTAGGTTGCCCACCCCTGCTCTAATGCAATTTAATGCTTTCCCATTATCTTCCTCACAGCTTGTAATCAGGGCAGTGATCGGTAACCAGCCTAATGCTCGTATTGCCATCGACGAGGTGAACATAGGCCTGGGAGCATGTGCAACGCCACGTACGTACTCTTATACACCGAGAATGGGCTCAGTATGAGCCATTATTATCTAGAAGAGCATTTTAGAACATATTGTCATTTTTTGCAATTCAATGCTTGATTTCTGAAATTTCAAAAATTTTGGGTGGGAATGCAGATATACAGTTACATTTAAACTTAAACATATCCATAAAGACAAAGAAATGAAAGAAAAAACAGAATTATGAAATAATTAAAAATGGAAAAGAAACAAGAACGACAGCATATCTTTTACTTCCTTCAGTTTTAAATCATTTCACCATTTCCAATTACTGTGAGATAATACGGATCAGCCATGTTTAAATTTCTGCAAACTTTTTAGTTGCACTTCCAAACCAAGTTTCCCCCATCACTAAAAATAATGACATATATATTTTAACTTAACGCTCCTCAATTGCCTGACAAATAATCTCGGTGATCAGAAACTCCAAGAAAAGGTTTACAATTGTGGCTGTCATTGGTGACCGAGATGCTTTGCTTGCTCTTATTACAGTGGACTGTAATTTTGACGATGGTTATTGCGGCTGGCTGCAGGATAACAATGATAACTTTGACTGGACCAGGGATAGCGGTGGAACCCCCAGTAGTGGTACAGGGCCACCTATTGACCACACCCCTGGTTCTGCCCTCGGTGAGTTGTCACACATTTACTGAATATATACCATGGAGGATCACCCGCACTCTTATCTTTGTGATGTAGATGCTGTTTCCCCTCGTCCTGATATTTTTTCTTCTATGTATAGCTGGTGTGAAGTCTCTTTCATCTCCCCATCTACCACACGCCATATTGTATGTGGTGTACATGTGTACTTGTGTGACTTTCTGTAGTCTCTCCTCTCACACTTCAAGCTGTATGTGAGTTCTATTGACTGTGTCTGTATTTAGTTTGTGTTGTGAGTTCATTCAATCTCCCCATCTACCACACGCCATATTGTATGTGGTATATCTGTGTACTTGTGTGACTTTCTGTAGTCTCTCCTCACACTTCAAGCTGTATGTGAGTACTATTGACTGTGTCTGTATTTAGTT
Source organism: Apostichopus californicus (assembly GCA_020650975.1). Lineage (NCBI taxonomy): Eukaryota > Metazoa > Echinodermata > Holothuroidea > Aspidochirotida > Stichopodidae > Apostichopus > Apostichopus californicus. The sequence continues at coordinate 3,855 of JAIPMN010028049.1, forward strand.
TGTGTTGTGACTTCCTTCAATCTCCCCATCTACCACATGCCATATTGTATGTGGTATACATGTGTACTTGTGTGACTTTCTGTACTATCTCTCCTCTCACACTTCAAGCTGTATGTGAGTACTATTGACTGTGTCTGTATTTAGTTTGTGTTGTGAGTTTCTTCAATCTCCCCATCTATCACACGCCATATTGTATGTGGTATATCTGTGTGTACTTGTGTGACTTTTTGTATTCTCTCCTCTCACACTTCAAGCTGTATGTGAGTACTATTGACTGTGTCTGTATTTAGTTTGTGATATGACTTATGCAAGCAGGGTGTTTAAGAAATTGTGAGATTTAAAGTTAACAATATAAATCAAAACTGTGGTAAAACATGGCTGCAGCATGCCATGTTTGGGGTACTTCCATTCATGCTCTTCAACATGCAAGCCACAAAAAACTAGATCATGATTGATAACAGGTCAAAAAGATGTTCTCCTGCTGCTTTTTGGCACTTTTCCTGAAGGAGAACAATCGAGCGGATGGATATAGACTCTAATAGGAGTATGCCACCATAGGTACTATAGCCTAACATTAGTTCATCATTAGGGTGTAGGCATAATAGTAAACCGTAAGGAAGGACTGGGAGTCTGGAATTTCATTTTGTTTGAAATGCATGGGAACAAGTGAGTAATGATGTAACAATCACATCAAATATTTTTACCAGTGTTATTCCTAACCTCATCATCGTCTCTTCCCTATGTAGGCTTTTACCTCTACATCGAGAGCAGCTCGGAGAATGAGGGAGAGATCGCTAGAATTTACAGCCCGCCAATCAGACCTACCGTTGGGGCCTGCTTTGAAGTGTGGTACCACATGTACGGAGATGGTGAGATCATATTTAAGACCACTTATTTTGATTATTATGATTTTATAAGAGTAAGTATGAATATTTATAAAAATGAAAATCATCCACTACACAATGAATTGACATCTCTATTGAAAACGACTAACTATAATCTAAGAAACAAGTCAATAACTCCCAAATACAGAATATGTGCTTACAAAAATTCATTTGTATACCGAGCTGCTATATATATTCAAAATGGCAAAGTTAAACCTTTATTGTAAATTTAATATTCAGTTAATGTGTTTAAATATTAAATTTTCTATACTAATATTCATATTTTAATTTTATGTTTAAATGAACGTTTTACTAATACATCTTCAATTTTTGTAATGTACTTTTTGAATTGTTGATGTCATTTTTATAAATATATATATTTATACTGGAAATAAATAAACTGAAACTGAAACTGAAACTTATATGCAATACATTGAAGAAGAAAAAATGATTGTCAGGAAGAATGTAAGATATAACTTGAAATGGGCCATCATAAGACAAGACAGAAATAAGAATGGTTTGCTAATACAATGCTTGCAGGGCACATGGGGAAAATGTATCGTTTTTATAATCCGTAAATAAACATTCCCGAGTTGCAACACTTGATATGCTTGAAATCTCACATTATTTTAGAAGTCACATGTTCTGTCCTCGATTTTACGCTGCGAACGATTGGTTTCACTAGGTACCGGCACATTCAACGTCTACTTGTTCCGTGTCGCCAGTGGGACGCAGACGCTGCTGTTTACAGAGTCCGGTAACCAAGGGAACGTATGGCTCCAGGCTCGGATGGATATCCAGAGCTCCATAGATTACTACATTGTTATCGAAGCTATTGAGGGAGAAAGTTTCACCAGCGACATCGCCATTGACGACACCAGAAAGTATGACTATCCCTGTAATAACCCACGTAAGTTGAGCCGTTGCCATGGCGATGTGTCTGTACGGCTGTCCGTCCAAATATCAACAATGGCTGAGAGGCTGCTGCAACCAGGTCCTCAGCAGTATGTTGATCGACCTTGGTGGATTTGTTACATATATTATTGGGTAACGAATGTCAATCACAAAAATAAAGGTCATTTGGGGTCATTTGGGGTCATGACCTTGGTGAATTTGTTACATATGTTATTGGGTAACGATATGTCAATCACAAAAATGATAGGTCAAGGGTCATTAGGGGTCATGAGATGGAAACAGTGCAATCACACACTATGCCTAGGCTTCATCTTTGAATCTGATCAAGCTTGATCATAGTGATCAGCAGATAGTTGCTCGTAAAGTTGTACTAACTTTTCAGGTCAAAGGTCATTTTAGTCAAAGGGCAACAAAATGTGAAAAAAATCATGTAAAAAAAGCCTACTCCCAAAAGAACTACTAGACCATGTATCATATCTTTGGTCTTTATGCTCTTTAAGCTCTTTGAGCTCTTTAAGCTCTGAATTGTCAGGTCAGAGGTCAATATTTAGTCAAAGAAGGTCGAGACCATGGAAAGAGAAAATATAAAAGCCCACTCTTCCTATGGTAGGAGGAGGAGGATCGTTATATGATAACAGGGATGTGCCCAGGATTTCCTGAGTGCCGGGTATATACTGATCGCCGTCCTGGGGAGGGGTCTAAGAGGGAGGGGGTGTCCCCCTCCCCTTTGAGAATTTTTTTTCGATTTTTGAAGGTGCTCAGATGCCAAATGCTGGCACTTGTGTAGCTTTTAAGCACAAACACTAGTTTTGCTAACAATTTACATTTAAAATTTTTTTTTGTGAAATATATTGTTAGGAATGTCGAGATTTTATAGGAAAATAGTGCTGGGCGGGATTCACAATTTTTAAGACAGTGCTGGGCGGTAATTTTTAGTGCTGGGCTGGGCCGCCCAGTGCCACCCAGCGTGGGCACATCCCTGTGATAACATGCCGGAAAGAAGCAACCATAAGTGTACAGCTTCTGTATAAACCGTAAGTGTTCATTTTGTAGGACAAAAAAAATCACAATTTGGGCTTTTCTCATATTTCGGTTGGTTCTCTAATTGTCCTATGACTTTCAGCCGTGACTCAACCACCGACTCAGCCTCCTGTCTACAACCCTGGATTCCTGGACTGTAACTTTGAGGGTAACAACCTTTGCCTCTGGTCTCAGGTACAGAGCGGTGTCCTGGATGACTTTGACTGGGATTTGGCTACCGGTCAGTCCGGCACGGTAGGAACAGGACCGCCAGCTGACCACACCAAACAGAGTCAACAAGGTAACTTGATTGTATAATACAAATTGTGGTCCCTTGTGTAGTTGTTTTACAAATATCTTTATTTCATATTTTCTTCAGAATGGATATAACAATATTGTAACTTTATCAGCAGTGCGTACAGGTCAAGAAGCTAGGATGTAGACTAACAATTTAACAGCTCGTCTCTACGCTGTAGTCAATGTGGTTCCTTGGTATTCTGTTGTCACATAGTGTGACTCAGTGGTCAACTGATTTAGTCATGATAGTCATGCAAATAAATTAATAACTATTATTATCATAATGATAATCTGTCTACATTAAGGTATTATTAGGCAGGAGAGCACTATTTCCGTGATTATCGTTCCTGTCATAACTGGCAGTATTTAGTAAAATTACTTAACTAGAAGTGCTGTGACAGTTTCCAGTAGTACCCCTGACTAACATTTTAGTTTGTGATTGCCGTGATTATCGTTACTGTCATAACTGGCAGTACTTAGTAAATTTATTTGACTAGGAGTTTTGTGACAGTTTCCAGTAGTATCATTGACTTAAACAGTTTAGTTTGTGATTGCCTGTGTTTCATTTCATTTATTTGTTTCTTCACAGTATAAATACAGAGAAGTTAACTAAGTGACAATAACATATCAACAACAGGGAAAATTGTGAAAGGAAGCACTCCAAAAAGTCCAGAGGGCTTGTCTAGTAGAGCGCTCCCATAAGTAAATAGAGAGAACAAACTGCAAACTCACTGAAAATCTCTACAACTTTTGTCTTCCAGGCCATTATGTCCACATTGATGTGTCGTCACAGCTACAGGATTCTGTGGCCAGGATAATCAGTCCAGTGATAGCCATGGATGGTCTCAACTACACAGATTCATGCTTGGAGTTCTGGTACCACATGTATGGACCCCACGTGGACACCCTCAATGTCCTCATTACAGATGATCCAACTGATTTCAGTGAGTGTGAAACTATTAAACAGTATGTATGTATGTGTGTATGCGTGTATGTATGTATGTATGTATGTATATTAGATCGTCCTGCAAGCAGGAACTCGCGAAGAAGCCTCGTTGGCTTATGAAAGCCGCAAGCTGACCGAAGTCAGTCTCTTACATTCATATTTAACGTCCATGATTACGAATTGTTAATCGTCAACAACTCTGTAACTGAATGACATACATTAATCTGGGAGTGAAAAGTATAAAAATTTAAATCAAAGTATAAAAATTATAAATTATAAATAAAAAATAAATTATAAATAAAAGTATAAAAAATAAAAGTTTAAAATTACAGTATAAAATCTCATTTTGTAGTCCTCTCATGGTGATGTATCTTCAGCACAATGTCAGATATACTTTATAATGTAGGGTGGTGAAGGCAACACATTTAACAGCCCTTGAACCATGGCACTGATCAGCCTAGCTGTTAGTCTACACACTGTAGAGCCTGTCAGCCAACAGTCTGAATGGCCTGTCAAGCAACACCCTGCACAGCCGGTCAACCAACACCCTGGATAACCTTACAGTTGGCACACTAAACAGTCTGTCAGTCAACACACCGTAGCTAGCCTGTCAGCCAACAGCCTGTGATCGAGCCAGCTCACTCAGCAGCCTATAGCTGTTAGTCATCACATTGTAGCTGGCTTGTCAGCCAACAGTCTGAATGGCCTGTCAACCGACACCCTGCACAGCCTGTCAACCAACACCCTGCACAGACTGTCAACTAACACCCTGGACATCCTAACAGTCTGCACACTAAACAGTCTGTCAGTCATCACACTGTAGCTAGCCTGTCAGCCAACAGTCTGAATGTCTTGTCAGGCGACACACTTATCAGGCTGTCAGCCAAGACTCTGAAGGGCCTGTCAGTGAACACTAACTATTATTGATCAAATAATATATTTTTGATATCACATTCATTTGATTGACTAGCTAATGTGGAGTCCTTTTACTATGTCAATCGCATTCACCACTTATTTGCTACTTTATCCTTGTATAAACCATGCCAGCCAAAAATGTTCTCTCCTAAACAGCCTACGATGCAATCTGGACTCGTTCCAGTAACCAGGGTTACTATTGGATGTACGAGCAGATTCAAATCTCAAACATGACGGACGATTTCTACTACGTCTTTGAAGGTTACGCCGGTGCCTCCTTTCAAGGTGACATAGCCCTCGACGATATCGTTGTAGTCAACGGAACTTGTCCTGGGAGAAGTAAGTTACAAAATACAGATTTGTCTCTAATGATATCATGAAGAAGGTTCACTTTGCATTGTAAAAGTTGATGTACTTTAAAATGGCAAAAAGGGAAGCTTAAAAATGATTGCATGGATCAGGTTTGTATAACAGGGGATGCATAAATAAACACAACACAAGTAGAGTAAGATTTCCAGTAATATTATAATTGTAGAGATCCAACACTAGTATAATGTATCCTGAATTGATGAATAACAGTACAGTACGTACTGTGTAATAAAGTAAAATGCAAAGTAATGAAGTAAAGTACAGTATAAGAGTAAAATGTAAAGCAAGTATATCACAAAGAGGAAGCTGGAGTAACTCTGGGGAAAGCTTCCCTGCATCAATTTATACTCTCCAGCAAACAAAGCTTAAGATAAATCCCTGACCACACAAAACAGCCAACAAAAGAAGCACCAGTGGGAAAAAGCTAAAGTAGTGATTCTCGCCAGCTGAACCTGAACACTACCCCCAAGACCCAGATAAACAGGAAGGACATACCCTATTGTGTAGATAGTTTATGTCAGCTAAATAAAGATGACCAGGAGAATAACACAGTGGTCTGAATCTATGTTATATTTGTCTTAAATTTTAAATTTTAAATTTTAAGTATTATACATTATACATATATTATTATTACATGAGCAGGTGTTTGTGATGTTAAACATTCTTTGCTATTAAGTAAGCATTGCTCTTCTATTTTGTTGTCATTCACAGAGGTTTGCGATTTTGAAACGGACCAGTGTGGCTATATCAACGTCCCTAATCCCGCATATCTTTACAAATTCCAACGAGGTTCGCCGAACGACCTCCCACAGCTGGGCATCCCGCGTGACCATACATATTATTCAGGATTTGGTAATCAGCTTCAAATTTCTTTTTTTTTTTCTCTTACAGGGTGTACACTGAGTTAAAACAGTGACTGGTACACACATGTGAGCTAACACAAAACTGACTTAAGTCTGTTTCTAACTTGGCTATGTCAACATTTTTGAAAATTTTTAACGAGCTTCGTTAAAATATATCCATTTGTGTAACATTTAAGCTCTCTCTGCTTATCTGTTTGTCAGTTAGTCTGTTTGTCTGTCTAATTTGTCTACCTGTCTGTTACTGTCTAATATCAGATGAGATGTTTTTGCTTGGGATTGCTTGATCCCATATGTTGAAGCTGTTGCCCATGTGAGATCCATGTGAGATCCATGTGAGATGAATGTGAGATGAATGTGAGATGCATGTGAGATGAATGTGAGATCCATGTGAGATCCATGTGAGATCCATGTGAGATCCATGTGAGATCCATGTGAGATCCATGTGAGATCCATGTGAGATGCATGTGAGATCCATGTGAGATCCATGTGAGATCCATGTGAGATCCATGTGAGATCCATGTGAGATCCATGTGACATCCATGTGGGATCCATGTGAGATCCATGTGAGTTGCATGTGAGATCCATGTGAGATCCATGTGAGATCCATGTGAGATCCATGTGAGATCCATGTGAGATCCATGTGAGATCCATGTGAGATCCATGTGAGATCCATGTGAGATCCTTAATAACTATTAAAACAAAAAACAGCTGACTGGACCTTGGGGTAATGGGACATCCAAGTATGAAATCATTAAATTATTCTCTTGGGGATTTAGTCCAATGTATGAACAATATTTGTTCAAACCTCAAGGACAATGTGGGTAATAGTAAGTTATAACATTTTTATGTGGATGAAATTTGCAGCAATGCAACATTAGGTACCATGTCAAAAGTAGGATGCTGAGGGGGCTGCAGCATCATGCAGCTAGGCTGGGTAGGACATAATCTATATTGTGCCTCTCAGTTTCACACAATATACACTGTAGGTCTAGTAGAAGAAGAAAGACATCATCTATTAGGTACCATGTGAAAAGTAGGATGCTGAGGGGGCTGCAGCATCATGCAGCTAGGCTGGGTAGGACATTATATATATTGTGCCTCTCATTTTCACACAATATACACTGTAGGTCTAGTAGAAGAAGAAAGACATCATCTATTAGGTACCATGTGAAAAGTAGGATCCTGAGGGGGCTGCAGCATCATGCAGCTAGGCTGGGTAGGACATAATCTATATTGTGCCTCTCAGTTTCACACAATATACAATGTAGGTCTGAAGAAGAAATACATCATCTATTAGGTACCATGTGAAAAGTAGGATCCTGAGGGGGCTGCAGCATCATGCAGCTTGGCTGGGTAGGACATAATCTATATTGTGCCTCTCAGTTTCACACAATATACACTGTAGGCCTAAAGTGGGTCTGAAGGTCTGGATGTAACTAGTCTTAAGAATCTTTAGATGCAGTGTCTCTTACGAAATGGATCCTTTTTTCAGTCCATCAATTTGTTAATTAATTGACATCTTTCTTCACCTTGGCTTTTTTTTTTTTGTATGTTTTTTCAGGACATTTCATGTACGTGGATCCATTCAAAGATAGTAATGTTTCAGCTACAGGGGTGCTTGTATCCCCCAGGTACGACATTCCTCCTGGAAGTGTCTTCGCTAAGATCAGTTACTGGAGTGTTGAAAATGGTAAGTTTTCCAATTCTTAACATCATATAACCGCACTTCATATCCATGTCTGTCAGGTAACGTCCACGTTCATCTTTTATATTTACTCCTTTGGGGGTTTTCAACTTTTATTTTGCCCCATGTGTGATGTAAAAAAAGTTTATAACAAAAAGTAAGCTCCTTCTTTATCCAAATAGTGCTGTTGCCAAATATCCCTTTTTATAAACCATCATTTCTTGACGCACACAATATCAAATTGAGTCAACCATGTCAGGTGAATTTACTGTGATTTAAATGATTGACATTCTATTAACCAGACACTTTTGAACATCAGTATTAATGACATGCCAAGACCAAGATAAAAAATTCCTTGGAAATTATCAACTTTGACCCCAAATCTTGAACTGTTTCAGTTTTGGATTCTCCACCAGAAAATCAGGAAACAATATTCATAGATACAGGCATGAGCTTTTACCGCGAATTCACTGAATATCCGTGATATCTTTTCTTCCGCGGTGACAAATACTATTATCCTAACACACTGTAACATACGCAAACTGGAGCCTATACCGCAATATTTGCAAAGTTCCATGATTTTTTTTCTCACCCAAGGCTCATCACTGTAGATTGAACTATGCGATTGGTTTATCACATTATTCCATCTACGGATTTAATTTTCTCATCTCTTTAATATCTCAGTGGCCAATAGTATCACTTTCATCGCACTTGCGTACGAAGGAACTATCTCTGGAGTATCCACAGAGCCAGTGGAGTTCCACCAGGGCTCGTCGGTCTCTGCTACAGGAGAGCAAGAATTCTGGCGCCATCGAGTCGGAAACTATGTCCTCAGTACCGGATACACCGGATTCCTTCTCTACATTTACGTCAGCGTCTTTGCTCCCTTCGGGGCCGATGCAGTCGCCGTTGACGATATCGAGGTGGTATTCACCGACATTTTGGGCTATTCTTGTAAGTCTAAAGCTTTATTCAAGTCTGTTACTGTAACAACTACCATTGCAATGAACCTCTTTGTGCAATCAACTTGAGCAGGATCTCGAAATGAAATATCTGTCTCGTGACCGGTCAATGGGAATTGAAAAATATAACCATTTCAAGAATGATTAAAACATATGTAGGGAAAAAAATGGGGATAAAAATCAAACTTCATCTTATACACCTTACAAAGACAAAGGCGAATGTCCAAGTATATTAATTTATACCAATATTTTTTATCTTTGAAGTACGTTTTGCAAACGTGGAATTTGTTTGGGTATCAAGAAGAACGAATTCTAAGAAATTGCATGATAAACGCAACAGGGGAGATGAAAAAAAAAATATTCGGTCCCTCAATCTATGCACCTTTTTTACGATGTTAGGAATGTTAACATGTGCTTTTTGATGATTTGTATTTTTGGAGTTTTTTTGAAGAATGTTTTACCATCCCGGTTTTTATCTGTTCTGTTCGGTTTCAAGAAGCGGTTTTATAAGTTATATAGCAGCTTTTTGGCACGAAAAGTATCTTGTCAAACCAAACACATGACAATGTATTACATACACAGAAATTGTGTATTGGAATTTATCAGAGCAGATCTGTGGAACTTATCCATAAGGTGACTCAGTTCTTTCATAAATTCACCCTTTCCTGTATATTTTGGTCTTTTTTTTTTGGTCTCTCTTTCTCTTTCGCTTAGACTATTGCACATTTGAGACCGATGCCTGCTCTTGGGACAACGCCCAGTATGGAGATGAATTTGACTGGTTCCGCCACAGCGGAGGCACTGCTAGCTTTGGCACGGGACCCACCGTCGATCACACTCTGGGAACACCGTCCGGTTGGTACATGTTCATAGAGGGGTCTCATCAGAATCCTGGAGACAGAGCCCGTCTCGAGTCGTCTGTGAATCTCGCCCCGACCATAGAGTACTGTGTCCAGTTCTGGTATCACATGTATGGAGAGGATGTCGGCAGTCTCAGGGTATGGATAAAAAGTTACAAAAATATTCAAGTTCCATTCAACAACATTCCTACCCTTGCCAAAAAGAACACATTATAACCAAAAAAATCCCCGCTCTAACACCATTCAACAACATTCTTACCCTCACCAAAACAGGCATGAGCTTTTTCTGCAAAATCGCAGAATATCCATGATTTCTTTTCTACCTCGGAGACAAAAAACTTTTATCCTAACACACTGTAGCATACCCAAACTGGAGCCTATACCGCAATTTTTGCAAAGTTCTGTGATTCTTTTTTACCCCAGGCTCTTCCCTGCCAAAAAGAACACATAATAAAAACAAAATCCCCCCTCTAACAGGTTTCAAACTCACAGGTAGAAACATGTAATACGTGTAAATAAGGTACATGCTTTTTATTTTTTATTAGTTTTTATTTTTTAGAAGTTATGATGTTTTAGTACATGACATCATTTCTCAATATTTAGAACACAAAACAATAGAAATCTGCCAACAATCTTACATTAATAGAGTGTGCGAGCTCCTAAGGCCTTTGGTGTGACCACCTAACCAGCCAAACCTGTGCATTGCCTTAATCAAGATATAGGGAGGGGGTCGTGATCAAATGGCTAAGAAAATGGATTGCAGTTTCGAGTCCTGGCCAGATCATTCCTCGAGTCCTTTGGCAAGGCATGTTTTATCTCCATTGCCTCTATTTACCCAGGTTTATGAATAGGGACCTGCAATGTAACTTGTAAATATAGTTGCATGAGCTGGTTTGTGGCTGCATCCTAGATTGGAAGTCCCCCAGGGGACATATTGATGTTGCACACTCTAAGTACCCTGGAAGAACCGTTTAAATTGTACATACATGGGGATGTGACAATTAAGTTACCAATGACCAGGAGTTTAACTGTTATAAAAGTCATGTGACAAGGCCTTGACTTGATACAATTAAGTTACCAATGACCAGGGGTTTAACTGTTTTAAAAGTCACGTGAGAAGGCCTTGCCTTGATTCAAGATTGGAAACCATGATACTTTGACTTTATTTGATTCTCTAAGCCTTTAGCTCCAACCATTTGTTTCTCTCTGGCCCTTATAGAAAATTTATTGAAAAAAACCCTATTATCAGGCATGAGCTTTTTCTGCGAATTCTCGGAATATCCGTGATTTCTTTTCTACCTCAGGGGAAAAACTATTATCCTAACACACTGTACCATACGCAAACTGGAGCCTATACTGCAATTTTTGAAAAGTTCTGTGTTTTTTTTTTACCCCAAGCTCATCCCTGTATTATATGAATGGTTAAACTTATTATGTTCTTCTTTTCCCTCCTTCTAACCAAATATAATTTCATTTTAGCTCACCTGGGAGACTGGCCTGAGAAGTTACACCCTTTGGAGTATGGATGAGGATCAGGGTGACCAGTGGTTGTATGCGGTCATCCCCTACTTCCCACCCGATGACTACAGGGTAGGTCTAGTAATTTACAAATAAACCCCTCTCAGAATGAGAATTTTCTAAATAAAATAAAACTGTTAGCAAACTGCTTATCCACTAGAGAGCCTGTGTAGGAGAATGTGTAAAAGTAAGTTGGCCTGACGTTTCGATCCTAGCAGGATCTTCTTCAAAGGCTAAATGACAAGTAACAGTATTAACAGAAGGGACAAAAACACGCACAGAATACAGACAGGTTAATGAGCATGGTGAACACAAAGAGATATATGTAAGGGGATTAGTAGACAAGGGATGGAGAGAAGAAAGAAAGAAACCAACAGGGGAAGAGGAGAGGTAGGAGATAAACAGTGGAGGGACAAAGACAGGATTAAGGGAAGGTGTTAGGGAATAAACTGGAGAAGGACAAAGACAGAAAGGTGTGAGAATTTTCTAGACAGAGAACACATTTTGAGACAAAACTTGAAATCTCTGTGCCAAGTATAGCAATCTTGTTGTTTTTTCTCCATTGAATGACTTGTGGCAAATATCAGCTTATTCTGGATACATGCTATACAATAAATAAGTCATGTTTTGGTGTCATGGTTTATGTTCAGTTAAGACCTTTAATGTTTTAACCTTTAAGCTCTGTGGAGAAGCCTAGTAATCATGCTCTGGTAATGTTATGGGCCTTTTCTTGTAGCTGATGATACTGCAGCTTTTAGTTAATAAAATGTTTAGGTAATAAAAGTCACCGGGAAAATGGTCCGTTTTAAATGCATGTCTGTCTGTCTGTATTAAATGTGTCCTTAGTCTGTTTTTGTTCCAGCTTCTGGCCCTCCTGCTGTTTATTTACTTTACCTAGAAATTGCAGTAGATAAACAGTTTGTTAACGGTTAATATTCTCCCTTCAGTTTATAAAGAGTTTGAAAACACACCCTTAATAATACAGTGTTAGCTCAGTGGTTAACGCCGGTGCCTTCCAATTGGAAGGTCCCGAGTTCGAGTCACTACAAGATTAATGTATGTCGTCCAGTTACAGAGTTGTTGACAATTGACAATACATAATCATGGACATTAAATATGAATCTAGCAGAATTTTAGCAGTTTCTTGCATATATATATAGACAGTCTGAGCATATTTCTTGATGTGGTTTGGAAGGGCGTTCCATTGTCTAGTACCAAAATATGAGAATGCCGGATCGGCAAATGACACAGTTGCTCACGTATTTGCAAAAAACATTGCAAGTTGATTTATTGATATTGATATCGTAAATTCATTTATAACTATGCCGATGACAAATCTAACCCGAGTTTTAAATTCAGTCGAAGGACAGAGATCTGTCTCGTTAATCATAATGCCTAACGATAATGGCTGGCTTTGTTTTTTCCTTCAATATTGCCAAATGTCCGATCTTATTTAAATGGAGTATCGGACAACATTGCTGATATGGAAGGACAGAAAGGTCAAGTAAACCTTTAACTAAAGTCTTTTCTGGAAATTGTTGTAATTTTTTGGGTAAAATCATTCATTTCCTCTATTTTGATGTTGTCTTCAGCTTGTCTTTGAGGCCACAGTTGGAACTGGAATTAACTCTGATATAGCAATAGACGACGTCTACTATATGGCCACCTGCGTCTACCCTACACCGAGACCAAAGTTTAATTGTCTGTCTGTACCGTCAGAGGAGGTGGCCGCCACGCAGGTCTGCGATTGGTCGGTCGACTGTTCGAACGGACTCGACGAGGCCATGTGCAGTAAGTACAGTGGCGGAGCGTCCATACAGTCAGGGGGGCGGATGCCCCCCCTGACGGACTCAAATGGACTGCTGGCGCCCTTTTCAGCTTTTTACCACTCTTTACTTATTCGCGATTATTGACTTTTTTATTGCGCTCTCATCTACCTATTGACATTTGTCACATTTTGTTGGTGTAATTTTCTGACAAAATGCTCTAACGGCGGCGGTCTTTACCACAGGGATTGTGATGAAGCGCATGTACTTTCAACACCCATATAAACTTCCGAGCGATGACACCTATTTATTCTTCGTTTATCTGCTAATTAGCAAGGCCCGGAAAGGGTAATTTCCGGCGATCTAAGGAGTCTCTTTACTCAAAAAATTTCTGTACCCTCTGCGCCAATCTGTGGTGGCGCTCCCCTTAGATAGTGTCGAAAGCTCCCCTACAGACCATTCTCCCCCCCCACCCCCCCGACCAATACCCCTAGCTCTGCCATGGAGTAAGTAACATCTACATCTGCAAAAGACTGGTGTCCATCTCGCAAAGGATGATTAGTGACATCACCAAGTCATGTGTTGCATATTAAATCTCTGCTAAGTACCTAGATGTTTTCACTTTGAAATTGTCAGCAGACGTTATTGAAATCAATTCTGGAGGCAAAGAGTTCCAATCTGTTATCGTTCTCGGAAAATAAAACTATATCTGTAATCATCTGTTTTGCAGCGAGGTTGGATGAACTATAAGCTCGATTTGAGTTGTCTAGTTGTACGAGCTGGCTTCTTAATGTAGGATGGGATAGGAAAAGCAGTCTTTCCATTAATTGCTTTATAAAGTACAGATAATCACATAAAGCAAAATATTCATCTTTTAGATTTTATTTTAATCTTAAAGCTTTTTACTTCTGGTAAAACTTACTTTCAAAGGCAAGAGAAGCCAACACAAAATACGTCTCTGAGTATGCATGTAGAGAGGAAATTTATTAGCAAAAAGGCAAAACAAGAGATATATATCCACTTGTAATAGATCAATCCATCACCTAGGGGATCCAATCTTGCGGCAGATTTTTATGGTTCGCTAATACTGTGCATCCGTGATATATTTGTCTTTTATTAAATTCAAAATTCCTTTTTATTAATCATCCTTTGCTAAATCCCCCCCTCTCCACCCCTCTCACCCACCCACCCTTTCTCTCCTTCAGCATTAAACTTTCACTATTTACATTCACCTTTTAATATTTACATACTTCTGAAAATTGTTTTGGACTATATGCATAATTTTGGGCATTTTTTATTTTTATTTTTTTTTATAATGTTTTCTTAGTATCGTTTAGTACGGGTGTTTTTTATATTGTTGCTTTTGGCTTTGACATTTTTTGGCCTTATTGGTTCTATATATTGAATATTATTTTGGTTTTTGTTACTTTTTGTTTTTAAGGTTTTACATTTGTAAATTTGTAAAGCGCTTTGAGCAGCTTTGCTGATTATGCGCTATATAAATATTACTTTATATGATTAATTGCATTATATATAATATATATAATATAATTATGCATTATATAAATATTACTTTATAATATTAATTATATTTTATATAATATAAATATAATATTTATATTATATATACTATATTTATTATAGTATTAAGTTGATGATTACGTTCTTTTTCCTGCTATAGTGCCAAACAGTTTTGATGATGACATGGGTCGTTACACTGTGATAGACTACGTACTGTATCCCTGGATCAACTCCAACGTAACAGACGGTCAGGGACCGAGATTGGATTGGTCGGGCGACACCACGAGTGGTGCCTACATGCTGGTAGACACGGTGAACCCTAACCTAGCTGGTCAGCCTGTAGCTGTTCTGGTCAGTCCAGAGATACAACAGGTGTATGGGTCATCCTGCCAGATCAGCTTCTGGTACTACATGTCCGGTGATGGTGAGTATGATTGTGTCCTGTTGTCATAGTTACACCCAGTTACAGAAGCTTTAGATTGGGTTGAGATAAAAAATCATACCTTATATCCTAAACAGCCTAGCTTTTTACATATTTTCATGTACTTTCCCATTATCTTTTCTTAAGGAAAAGTACCCAGGTAAACAGGTTTTACGCATGGGATACTAATCTACCTAGACTAGGCTACTTAATTATCTGCAGGATTGACTTAGCTACAGTACTACTCCAGAATCACTTTTTTCAAATTCCAAGATTCCACATTTGAGTTTAAGATGTTAAATTGGAAGCCACCTGACGTGTAAGTTGTAATCCAATGAGCCCTTGCGGGCTTCTCCCACATTTGTGGTCGCTTAAGCGTCGTAAAACATAACTGCTAATTATTAATATTATTATCATAGATTATTACTCATGGGGAAGTACATAAAAAAATGTGTTTTAGGTGTACTCCCAAAGAATGTTTTGTGGTAATAACTGTGTGGAGAGTTTGTTAGCTGCGTACATTGTACATTTCATCAGTTACTGCCGTATGTAAAGTGACCCTTTCTTTTGAAATATTATTCTGCGACAAGTGACCTTTAGCAAAAACACAATGACATACGGATCATACATTTAATGATATTTTTGCCCTACTCTTCTCGATATTTAAGAAAATATGCATCACATTTCCCCCCCGATTTTTTTTCCAAAGCTGGTAGACTGATATTAGCATTCTCAGCATCTGATGATCCCTATGAGCAGACCATAGTCACAAGGATTTACGGAGACCAAGGCAGTTTCTGGCAGGAAGCTATCGTTAATCTCAACCGAATTGCCAAACCGTTTGTGGTAAGTCGAAACATTTAAATTTACAAGCGTCATAGAACAAGTCCTAATCACAGACCATGGCTGAGTATGGTTCAGTATGCTGTAGCATCGTTCAGTATGGTCCAGTATGGTGTAGAATGATTAAGTATGGTGTATAGTAAGGTTCAGTATGGTGTAGAATGGTTTAGTATGGTGTAGTAAGGGTCAGTATGGTATCATGGTTCAGTTTGGTCCAGTATGGTGTAAAATGATTAAGTACGGTGTATAGTAAGGTTCAGTATGGTGTGGAATGGTTTAGTATGGTGTAGTAAGGGTCAGTATGGTATCATGATTCAGTTTGGTTCAGTATGGTGTAGCATGGTTCAGTATGGTGTGGCATGATTCCATATGGTGTAGCATGGTTCAGTATGGTGTACCATGGTTCCTTATGGTGTACCATGGTTCAGTATAGTGTGGTATGGTGCAGTATGGTGTAGCATGGTTCGGTATGGTGTACCATGGTTCAGTATAGTGTACCATGGTTCAGTATAGTGTGGCATGGTTCAGTATGGTCTGGCATGATTCCATATGGTGTAGCATGGTTCAGTATGGTGTACCATGGTTCAGTATGGTGTGGCATGGTGCAGTATGGTGTGGCATGGTGCAGTATGGTGTAGCATGGTTCAGTATTTGTGCACCATGGTTCAGTATGCTGCATACATTATGAATTCTGTGTTGCTTAGTTTAAATAGACAAATAACCTATGGTGATCCTGAATGATACCACCAAGTCTAGGATGAACCAAATGAACCGAAAACTAGACTGAGTTTGTCTGAATTAACATCCCTATCCGTCAAGTATCATGTATTTATGAGATGGTGAAATATTTCTTAATGTTTTGTTAACTTCATATTCAACAGCTTATATTTGAAGCTATGCCATCTCTCGGTGCCGGGGAAATCATCGCCATCGATGAAATCACGGAGAGCGCCACCACTCTTTGCGGACCTCCAGTTCGCCAGCCGTCGTGTCAGGCTAATGAGTTCAGATGTTCCAGCGGAGCTTGTATAACCACAGATAAACTCTGTGATTTCACAGACGACTGTGGTGATTTCAGCGATGAGCTGCAGTGTAGTAAGTAGCTTTAACACTGATCCTAGCCTATGAAAGGGTGACTTTAGTCCGACATTTTAGCTGCAGTGTAGTAAGCACCTTTAACACTGGTCCTAGCCTATGAAAGGGGGACTTTAGTCCGAATTTTGAGCTGCAGTGTAGTAAGCACCTTTAACACTGGTCCTAGCCTATAGGCTGGTGACTTTAGTCCTAATTCTGAGCTGCAGTGTAGTAAGCACCTTTAACACTGGTCCTAGCCAATGAAAGTGTGACTTTAGTCCTACATTTGAGCTGCAGTGTAGTAAGCCCCTTTAACACTGGTCCTAGCCTATGAAAGGGTAACTTAAGCCTGAATTCTGAGCTGCAGTGTAGTAAGCACTATAGTCCTAGCCTATGAAAGGGTGACGGTAGTCTGAATTCTGAGCTGCAGTGTAGTGAGCACCTTTAACACTAGTCCTAGCCTATGAAAGGGTGACTTTAGTCCTAATTTTGAGCTGCAGTGTAGTAAGCACCTTTAACACTGGTCCTAGTCTATGAAAGGGTGACTTTAGTCTGAATTTTGAGCTGCAGTGTAGTAAGCACCTTTAACACTGGTCCAAGCCTATGAAAGGGTGACGGTAGTCTGAATTTTATCTTAAGGTATCATAGTCCAAAAAAATTGAGAAAATAACAAGTGAGTGCTAGCAGTCTTTTTAAAGGCATTAATTCCAGTTTTCAAGTTATTCAGTTTCATGTTATGCTAGCCAGGCGAAATTGATGCTCAGTTTAGGTCCTCAGTGCAGGCCTAAATGATACTGTTAGTTCATCTGTAAACCCCCCACCCTCCCCATCTGAGGGAAATCACAACATGTTGTCCAAGGGGAAAAAAAATAAAAATCTCATATTTATTATATCTTGGAAGGCAGGATTCTATTACACATGATCCTTTAACAGTAGATCCTGTATATCTGGGGTGGGCAACCTATGGCCCGCAGGCCACATGCGGCCCGCCAGTGATTTTTTGTGGCCTGTGAGATGTCTCAAGAAATAGAAAAAAATTCAATCTATTTACATCATCACAAAAAAACGAGCTAGCTGCGGAATTTATCGGCACTATAATGATGCTGTTAGGTAGGCCTATAATATCCCCATTAATTATCAACTGTACTGTATTGACATTATGTTTTTGTGAATACAGATTAAGTACACACACCTATTGCTTGAAAGTCCTTGGAATCAAAGGTTTGTAATCAACAGCAGATCGTTGGTACGGTGCGGCCCAGTCAATTTTTCACCCCTTATATCTGGCCCATTCATTCAAAAAGGTTGCCCACCCTTGCTATATAGGACTGTGTCAATGTCGTTCACTTCCAGGCGAGGCAGACAATCTCCGCTCCGGGTTCGAGAACGGTCTGGGCCTCTACAGTCAGGTCTCGAATGGTCAAGATGACGCAGACTGGCTTTGGACTTCAGGTCAAGCCATCGACAATGTCGACAAGTCTGCACCGACCCGCGATCACACCAGGAACGATCTCGGCGGTCAGTTCTTACTCTTTGATCAGACTCAACCCGAGGTCACCGAAAGTACGAAAGCTTGGCTGACCAGCCCGACGGTCACTCCGGGATTAGCCGGGGGTGTTTGTGTGGTGAGGGTTTATTTAGTTTCCTTTCCTCTCTCTTTACTTTTGTAAAACAGGTATGCTGATCGAGAACTGAATTGAATTGCTTTAAATCATTTTTAGAAAAGTAATATGTTTTAGTCTATTTTGTTTTCAGGATTTTTGTCCCCAATTCTGTATATACACTACCATCAATAGATTTATTAATATAGTTGATAAAATTAATGTCATTAATATCATTGGTATCATTAATGTCATTAATATCATTGATATCATTACTATCATTGATATCATTAATATCATTTACATATTGATATCATTACTATCATATATCACTGACATAATTGATATTATTGGTATCATTAATGTCATTAATTACATTGATATCATTAATATCAATGATAGTTTTGGGTTAACGATTCTTGGCATACTGTTGGAATGTTTCTAGTTTTTAAAGATTACTCAAAACAAAAGCTCAAACCAAACAGTAAACAAACCAAAAACAGTAATTTGAATTTGAATGATTTTTGATCCAATTAATCAGGCATGAGCTTTTTCCGCGAAATTCGCGGAATATCCGTGATATCTTTTCTACCTCTGGACAAAAACTATTATCCTAACACACTGTAGCATACGCAAACTGGAGCCTATACCGCAATTTTTGCAAAGTTCCATGCTTTTTTTTACACCAGGCTCATCCCTGATTAATTGACCAACTCCAATTGATACAGTCAATATAATCAATATAAATTATGTAATCATTATAATCAGTATGATCTATATACAATCAATATAATTGTGTTGATTCCTGGCATACTGAATACAGAATGATCCTAGTGTTTAATGCTCACTAAAAAACAACAGAATAAACCAAACAGTAAAACAACAATAAATTAAAGTCATTGAAATTGATTTTATGATCGCAAATAATTTAACCAACTCCATGCCAAGGCCTAAACGCAATCTATAGAAATGCAAGTATACCAAGTGGGTCTATAGCCTGCCTGGTCATATGAAAAATAGAAAACTAAAAAAAACCTTTAATTCATAGATCTCTGTGTAAACCACGTATAATATTATATAATTATTAGCGAGTTATTTTACATTTTATTCAACGCATACAGGAATTCCAGTTTTCTTTATCGAGTCGTGACTCGAGTCTCTGAATATTTCAAATTGAAAATGAGTTGGGAGAGTCACCGGTATTCGATTCAGCTCGACCATAAAATAAATCTAATTTTTCTTTTATTGTTTTTTAGAATAAGTTATATTTTGTTATGTCATAAATTTAATCGTTTATATAATTTGAAGCAAATCCAAATCAAAGTTTGAAATAGATCAGCCAAATTGTTACCCTAAGTGTAGCCAGGGGGGGGGGGTAGTATTTAATACTTTTGGTAAATACTT
>JAIPMN010028049.1:23727-43505 GCA_020650975.1 Apostichopus californicus
AAAACTAAAAAAAACTCCTCTTCTCAGTCAAACTGTTACCCTAAGTGTAGGTGGGAGGGGGGGGGGGGTGTGTTTAATACTTTTGGTAAATACTTAATGACATGTTTTGACTTAGCTTTGTTTTATGTGTAAAAGTAAGTTGGCCTGACGATTCGATCCTAGCAGGATCTTCAAAGGCTAAAAAAAAAAATGAAAAAAAAAAAGAAAATGAGAAAAAGAAAAAAAAAAGCTGTTTTATTTCTATTTGCAGCTGAAACTGTGGTTTTACCTGTGGGGTGACGATGCTGGAACTTTAACGGTTTACTACAGAGATGACTATGCTGGTCCCATCACTACTATCTTCTCCTATGGACAGAGCAGAAACTATGACTTTTGGCAGTCTGTTGAAACCAAGCTACCTTGGTCAGGCAAAGGACAGGTTAGTAGTCAAAATTTACATCATAGCAGATGCTTAGAAAAAAAATATATCTTACTCCTTATTGCCTCAGTAGTGTTTTAATAAAAAAGTTTGGAATTTTAGTGAGAAATGACATATCATTAAAACAAATGCATAAACTGAGAGAGAACAGGTCTGCAATCTTTAGATCAAAAGTCCACTGCTTCAACCACTTGACCACATTGCTCTCAAAACCCCAGGACAGAGAGGGGGGGGGGGTAATGTCATGGTAATGCAGGGATGTGCCCAGGATTTCCTGAGTGCCGGGTATACTGATCGCTGTCCTGGGGGAGGGGTCTAAGGTGCTCAGATGCCTAATGCTGGCACTTGTGTAGCTTTCTAAGCACATACACAAGTACTAGTTTTGCTAACAATTTTTCATTTTTTAATTTTTTTTTAGTGAAATATATTACGTACCTGGTAAAAGTGATTAGTTTGTTTCAAAGAGATTTAACAAGGGACTGGTTGAGAGCCGTAATTAAGTAGTGTTTTTTGCATGCGTAACTGATGCATTATTAGTCTTTATGATTTTGGCATAGGCTAGGCCCAATTTATGTTGAATATATTGTTAGGAATGTCGGGATTTTAGATGAAAATAGTGCTGGGCGGGATTCACGATTTTTAAGACAGTGCTGGGCGGTAAATTTTTAGTGCTGGGCAGGGCCGCCCAGTGCCGCCCAGCATGGGCACATCCCTGGTAACGGAGAGAGGAGCATCAAGGGTAGTCTGCGATAGTATACTTCTTAGGTTCGATCCTCAGTTCTGGTCTTCTGTAGATGAGGTGATGGGTGCTTGCGTACTATGGTAGTAGTAGGGGATTTACATATCAATTCCTTCACCCCCAAAAACGACACTAAAAAGTACTGCAATATAAGCTCTTTGAAGGATAAAGTGTGACTCATCGCTACCTAACGTGAGCGCTGTGGATCAACGCGGTCAGGAAGATTGGACTGATCCATTCTGTTGCGGGTTTTTTTTAAATTGCTGTGACGCAAACTATTGCATTTTCAATGTATACTGGAATTTGGGTGGATTAAACTACCAATTAATGTTCTTTTAAACTGATTGTGAGTTCTAAACGGTACAACAACAAAATTCAAAACAATTACACACAAACGATTAAACAGTGCGTAGTTACAGTACACTATACTAGGCGCTACCACGCGGGCGTCTACAATAGCGTCTCTCGAGGTTGGACAAGAAGGTCGATATTTTCTTACGATGACTCTCATTTGTTACCTCTAGGTCCGATTGAAAACTTTAACCAATCACAATAATTTTTATATGTACAGAATCTGTCATTCATTTGTAATGCATATTCAATTTAGACAAAGAGGAGGGCCAGTGTTATAGAGACACAATTGAACTTTCAAAAGTGGGAGTTTCAAAAGCCAGACGACGCTACATGTTGCCATGTGTGTTTTACGTGTGACTTTTGGTTTTCAAAAGTTACGTATTTCTACATTTTTTAACCCCCAAAGTCCGATTGTGCCATGCTAAATAGAAACTAGAAAACAACTGAGATATGAAGAGATTAATTCCACCTTTCAAAAGATGTTTTAGACAAAGTGTAATGAAATGAGGAAGGAACTGTTATCGGTGAAGAAAAACATGGCCCAACAGTAAGTCAACGGGAGGTGTGGGAAGTAACTGTTGTGACTTTCCGCCGCTGCATAAGGAAGAGCACTAGGGAATTGATATGACAAGCATATCTTTCTATCCGTGTACCTTTCTCTCTCGTTAAGCTAATATTTGAAGCGACCGGCGCCACCGGTCCCGACGGTAGCGTAGCAATCGACGACATCTCGATGAATGGCGACTGCACCTACTCTGCCGTGGGTATCCCGGGTTCCCCCACCACCGTCGTCCCACCCACGGGTAGCACCCCTCAGCCAGAGTGTCTCAAGGAGTGGTTCATCTGCCCCGCAGACCCAGACATCTGTGTGACACCCGGTCAGATCTGTAACTTTTATAACAACTGTCCTAGCGGGGAGGATGAATCTGCTTGCGGTAAGTTTAAAAGTAATAGCCTAAGGGCCTGACGGTGTTTTATATCGGAGTAGGGTCTTCTCCTTATTCAGAGGGCTCCGTACTGAATAATGAGGGCTCCCCGGTCACGTCGTAATATAATAGAGGGCGCTGTCATGTCGGTCCCTTCTAGCTCTGCGAGCCTCGACGAACTCTAGTCCATGACTGCAGATCATAATGGTACCGTAAGATGATCACTGGTAGTTAAAACAAGTTTGTTTGTGAATCTTTTGAAATATAGTTTTGAAGTTTTTAAGTCAACATAGTTTTTTTATGCACTTTAACTTGCATTTTCCTATAGCAATTTCTTGTCTTTTGGCTGGCAAACTGGACAAGTAGAACATTTTGCCAGTCAACCACCCAGTGCCAGCATGCAAGTTTATCTGGCGTGTCGATTTTGATTCAAGAATCTGGAGACAGTAATAATAATAATAATAAGTAATATTTATATAGCGCATAATCAGCAAAGCTGCTCAAAGCGCTTTACAAATTTAAAACCTAAAAACAGATAGTAACAAAAACCAAAATATTAAATATATATAGAACCAATAAGGCAAAAATTGTAAAAGCCAAATGCAACAATATAAAAAACACCCGTACTAAACGATACTAAAAAAATTAAAATAAAAAAAGCCCAAAACGCAATAGTCCAAAACAAATTCAGAAGTAAGTAAATTGTAAAATAGATTAAATCGTAGTCAATGTTTAAATATAAATAAGTATGAGAAACTATAGACAAATATTGTAAAAGCCTAAAACAGATAGTAATAACTAATAAACACCCAATACTAAATGTTAATAAATAGAACCCTAAATGTAATAAACAAAAAAATAAATAAATAAAAATAAAAATGTTAAGAATTAAGTAAATAGTTCCCAAACGTAGTATCTATGCATAATAAAAGTCAAAACACAGTCAATTACACAGTAAAAGCGAGTCTAAAATAATATGTTTGTAATGATTTACGCACATTAGGTGCCGATATGACAGCATGCACCCACATAGTGTAGCAATAGTGGAGATCATCAGTCCTATTGGAATAAGTTACAGCTGTCAGGTAGTTTTACAGTAATTGATACGCAAAGATAATTTTATTAACAGTAAGAACAGAGTCACTGTCCCGAAGAAAACATATTGCCATAAAATGTAATTGCATTAGGTTTTTACTTTTTTAAATCATTGGTTTTTTGTTTTGTTTTTTGGTCTCTTTTTCAGCTGATTGTGAATATGACAACGGTGATTTCTGTGGGGCTGTCAACGTGGTTGGCTGGGTCGAGGTCCCGGCAGGATTTTATCCTCAGTATCCTCAACTAGATGGCAACCAGCTTCCAACAGGTCGGTGAACGAATGTAATCACCTCATAGTTATCAGAGTTATCGAACAGCAGCTAGGAGTTATCTTGTCTTAGCCCTCGTCTTTACTGTAATCACCAAATAGTTATCGGAGTTATCGTACACCAACTAAGAGCTAGCTTGTTTTAGCCAAGGTCTTTTCATTCGACTCCAGTAGTGCAGGGGCGAGGTTTACTATCCCAAAGTTTCACTTTTTCTTTCATTTGCCACAATCTTCTAATATCATTCTGATCCACTGTTAAAAACCAAAGGGTAAATCTAACTTTGGTGGTTGACTCGTCTCGTACATAATTTCATCTTTTTCATTAACCATTGCATCATATTTATAAACCAAGAGATTGTGACTTTAAAGTGAATACCAAAAACAATGAATTAAAGAACAAAAAAATCATGACAGCCTGCTCCCAGGAGCTCGCAGTTACCTTCTTATCATCTTTCATCCGTTTCACGATTGTACGTTTAGTTCCAGGGAACTACTTGGCGACCTTTGTGTCCTACAGTTCTTTGATGACCCCCATGCTCGGCCCCTCTGGATCCCTCTGCCAGTTTGAGTTTGACTATTACATGACCGGGGATCCCGGTTTCTTGGAGGTGTACCTCATCACGTCGTCCGGTGCACCCAACCTCTTGATGAGAGTCGAAGGAGATCAGGGCGCTCAGTGGCAACACCCTTCTTTCTTCCTCGGAAAGCAGTCGAGATTCCAGGTATTAAAATCGTCTTTATTTCCCCCGTATTTTTCAACGTATACGTTTTGAAAAAAAAGATGAGCTGAAAAGTGTTAACATTATAAAGTCCCTTTTCCATCAAATATTTAGAAACATGAAAAAAATTAATTTAAAAAAGTTCATGAACAATGAAAACCTGAGCGAAAAATTATCAACAAATTTGAAAAGTTCAGAACACCTTTGGGTTTTTTGCCAAGAACAGGTTTGAAACTTGTGCAGTTTAAAGATCACTAGTTCAGATCCCATTCTAGCAAAATTTCCTTGACCTAATAGAAATCAGAAACTGGAGGATGAGATGAGGGGGAGGGGGGGAGTGGGTGGGGGTGGGGTAATAATCCTGTGTATAGAGATTCCTCTCTTGGCCGTGTTAAGGGTAACACAACAAATGCACCAGTGCCATGGTGGAGGGGATAAAAATATTGGCATAAGAAGCAACAAGATTTAGTATCTGGGAAGTATAAAGGGTGGGTTTTTTATCTACGAGAAAATCTCAATTTTCCCACCAGAAAATGTCTTTCAAATTATGTGAGAATTGGAAAGAGAGTACAGCTTTTCATAGACAGTGCACGTTGATCATAACTTTTATCCGTTCGGATTCTTTCACATTCTTAGGTGGCTGCTTGGCATGTTAAAAATATCTGTTTCATTATCAGTCCGGATTATTACCAATATTAATTTTTACATCGTTGGGTAAACTGTCAAATTTTTTTCTTCTTACCCCTCAGATTCAAATTGTGAACCAAAGGCTCTCTTCTAGCGCCCAAGTCGCTATTGACCGTCTCAACTTCATATCTTGCGACACTGGATCTACTCTGCCTTCCAAAGGTAGGTCAAGGGGTCACTGTAAGGCTCATCCGCGACGGCGATGGGGTTATAAGCTGTGTTCAGTCAAGCGTAACTCGTTACCACCTGTACCCCCCCTCTCCACCTCCTACGAAAGGTACCGAAGTATTCGAAGCCGTTGCGATTGACAGACATAAATCTGATTAGGGCAACTCCAAGTGACATAGCAAACTATCAGCACATCTGAATGCTTGTCTATGTTAACTCGACATGTTAACACGATAGAGCAGAGCGACATCTCGAATGATCGTAAATTTAAAGTATATACAAAAAAAATTGCGCGCGATATTTCCCGCATCTGGGCGTGAGTTTTTGGTGAGGGAACTGCGTGAAAATATTTTAGACAGCAATACTGCACATGGTTCATCATAAATATACTGGCACCCCCTCTCTTTGCAAATTGAAGAACACAACAGTGCATGTAGTTCATTGCCTTTATATGCTACTAGTCATAGGCTGCTGGTTGTAGGCTGCTAGTCGCTGGCTGGTAGTCGCAGGCTGCTACTCGTAGGCTGCTAGTCGTAGGCTGTTAGTCGTAGGCTGTTAGTCGTAGGCTGTTAGTTGTAGGCTGGTAGTCGTAGGCTGGTAGTCGCAGGCTGCTAGTCACAGGCTGCTGGTCACAGGCTGCTGGTCACAGGCTGGTATAGTCGCAGGCTGCTTGTTGCAGGCTGCTAGCCGTAAGCTGCTACTCGTAGGCTGCTAGTCGCAGGCTGCTAGCCGTAGGCTGCTACTCGTAGGCTGCTAGTCGCAGGCTGCTAGTGGCAGGCTGCTAGTTGCAGGCTGTTAGTGGTAGGCTGCTAGTTGTAGGCTGCAAGTTGCAGGCTGCTAATAGTAGGCTGTTACTCGTAGGCTGCTAGTCGCAGGCTGATAGTCGTAGGCTGCTAATCGTAGGCTGCCAGTCGTAGGCTGCCAGTGGCAGGCTGCCAGTGAAAGGCTGTCAGTCGCAGGCTGCTTATCAATTATTTTTAGTTGCAAATAATAAAAAGAATATCTCGTAAACATTTGAAATGATTTAAAGAAAAAAGAAAAAACATCAAACTGAAATCTATAGTTACTCCATATATTTCAGATGATTAATTTAATCAAAAAAAATATTGCAAAAGAGGGACTATTGGTCAAAGGTTCTTAGTTCCTACTTCAAGTTTAACCCACAATTTTTAATCTTGTTTTTTATACTTGCACTTTTGAAATTAGGGAAGATTAAAGTCAATAATCATATACCAGGAAGGACTTTAGGACAAATTTTTGTCCAATATTGATCCAAAATGTGTGAATTTGTTGGACTTTTAATTGTACTACTCCAGATGCCAACTGTACATTTGAGTTGGGAACCTGTGGATATTATCAGCTGAAAGATGATGACTTTGACTGGACACGGCAGGCCGGGACCACCTCCTCAACGAATACGGGTCCAACATCGGATCATACCACTGGAGCAGGTCAGCTGAAATATATTTTGTATGAAATATGTATGAAAATATGTATGAAATATTTTGTATGAAATAGGCTTATATAGTCTTATTACCAGATTCTCAATGTTGAAAGATATGAATGTTAAATTGCACATGTATGAAATTCTTATTTAAACATAATTTTTTTATTTTATTTTTTTATTTTTTTATTTAAACATTATTTAAACATAATTTAAACATTATTTATTTGTCAGTCTGGTTTGAATGACATGTCACATGTAATATGTTATGTTTCTTTTGCAACTTATTTTTTGCTTGACAATATTTTTTTTTATGTGATGCATAATTTTTATGAATGAAATTGGAAGTATATAAAAATGGGAACTTTTGGATTGACGTATTAATTTGCGACACAATCACAAAGTAACGTCGACGATGTTATTTATCAAACATTTATTTGGTTCAGTAAAGAAAATACTAGATTCAATTTGAGGTTTTTTGGCAGTGAGTGGAAGATTCAGCTGTAGGAAAGACAAAAGAGATTCTCAATTTTCAGAGAAACTTCAGAGACTTTCAAACCTTCTACAAAATGTGACCTCTTAACTATTCTGTGACCTTGTAATTCAGTATCAAATATGAAGAAAATTAATATGAGCAGGCATGAGCTTTTTCCACGAATTCGCGGAATATCCGTGATTTCAGTTCTACCTCGGGGACAAAAACTATTATCCTAACACACTGTAGCATACGCAAATT
The DNA here is from genome assembly GCA_020650975.1 of Apostichopus californicus. Taxonomy (NCBI): domain Eukaryota; kingdom Metazoa; phylum Echinodermata; class Holothuroidea; order Aspidochirotida; family Stichopodidae; genus Apostichopus; species Apostichopus californicus. The sequence goes on from JAIPMN010028049.1 coordinate 31,282, forward strand.
GGAGCCTATACCGCAACTTTTGCAAAGTTCCGTGATTTTTTTTTTTACATCAGGCTCATCCCTGTATGAGTGAAATATGAAGATGGAGGATGGAGGGGGATGGGGAGGGATGTGGATGGGAAGAGTAGTCATGCAAGGATNNNGGAGCGGCGAGGGGGAGGGTAACATCGCTCTGTGTTGTAAAAGTTAGCAAAGTTCATTTTTTAATAACAAGACGAGATTTGCCAAGGTTGCTGCGACAAAGTGACTTTCCCGAGTGTTACGTAGATATTTACCAAATGCAGACTTTTTGGTCGATTGTGAATGATGATGAAAAGATTTCTTCGGTTTGGACAAACTTAATATGTGATGACCCGTACTTTTTTTTGCGGGGTGATATGATAATAATAAAAATTTATACTTATATAGCGCTTGACATCAAAGAATGATCTCAAAGCACTTCACAAAATCGCATAAAATGTTACAACTTAAAATTATTACAGCTTGAAAAAAATTACAGCCTAAAAATATTGCATCAAACTTTCTTCCTACCCATGCATTGTGTGCATTGTTACTCCACGAATTAAAGTGCTGTTCTTTTTTTGGAAATCCTCCTTTTATATATGTGACGGTTTCCATGTAGGTTTCTACATGTTCATCGAGACGTCCAGTCCAAACCTACTGGGCTGGAAGGCCCGACTGGCTCTCCATCCTCAACGACCCACAGACGACGACGGCCTCTGTCTCATCTTCTACTACCACATGTTCGGGGACACCATCGACACTTTGAACGTCATATTGGCGAGGGGAACCCAAGAGGATGTGATATATACAAGGACACAGAGCCAGGGTAATCAATGGAGGAAGGCACAGGTTCCTGTCAAGACTGCCTCTGGATGGCAGGTAAGTCTCACTTTTATCTGTTTAATCTATAAAGTACATGCAAAGTACTCCTACACATACTCATTTTACCATTTGAAATTACCTTAATTTTGAATCGATATGGGATATCTTTATTAAGTCTGTTATAGGGTGTGAAGACTGGCACACAAAGAAACGTCTTATGCCGGTAATCTGACCTAGTTTCGACTGAGGTGTAAAAAATGTGTTAGACACCACCATCGATCCCAGAAAATACGCACAGAGCTTATTACCTTCGGTAATTAGACACTAGTTAACAGTCAGTACATACAGCTGCGGTAAATACCCACAGCACAGTATACAAACGATACAGCGATGGACATCTCAGGTCCAGCTAAAGATAACAAGATATCACGTTTCATTACTGTCTGCATTTTGTAGCGACAAGCAGAAAATTTCACTTGCAAGCAATGGAAAGTTAACTTTTTCAGAGCGCGGCATGCAGTTTGGGGCGAGTCTTCAATGCCTTTAAGTCTGTTAAGCTCATTGAAGTCACATAGAGCTACCCAGGAGGTATTTCTCAGACTAGTTTCAATGCATCCCTGGGAGATGCTTATAACTCTTCCGTTTCTCACGCTACATCAGAAACCACGATGTAAGAAATTGTACGGAACTTATTTGAAAACTAACCTCTTCGGACCGACCAGATGTTAAACACTAGGTGCTCGTTTCTTAACAACATGCATGTAGGCGGAGCTTATTTATGCATGTAGGCGGAGCTTATTTGTGCCTGTAGGCGGAGCTTATTTATGCATGTGAGCAGATCATGGGATTTGTATGTAGGCGGAGTTTACTTATGCATTTAGGAGGAGTGTGCTATTGCATGTAGGGCAGAGCTTGCAATTTGCATGTAGGCGGAGTTTACTACTACTAATAATAATAATAATACATAATTCTTATATAGCGCCAAACAAACTATGAAATAGTTCTTATAGCGCTTAACATAATAATGCATTTAGGAGGAGTGTGCTATTGCATGACGGCAGAGCTTTCTATTTCATGTAGGCGGAGTTTAAAGATGCATGTAAGCAGTGCTGACTTGAAAGTTATAAACCACCATCCCTTGTGATTGGTATTTGGAACACCTTACTTCATTAGTTATAAGTAATATGTTGCTTTATGTACACAAATAGTAACACTTTAAAAAAGCATCCCCTAGTCGTAGCTGTTGGATTTGTTCCTCATAAGTCTGTCTGTCACATGAGATGTGATACGAGACGAGATATATAAAACAAGGCAACATCAGACATCAGAAACAAATCTAGAAATAGTTTCGAGCAAAATACATCTAGCGATAAGTTTTCAATACCCATAATTCTTCTATTATAATCAATTTGACTGCAAGTTGCTAATATTTTATCTCTAGGAAACAATCATTTCCCAAATCTCCCTTTTCCTCCAGGTAATCTTTGAGGCTAGTAGGGGTGCATCATTCACAGGTGACATCGCTATTGACGATGTCTTCTTCTTCCCTGGGGAATGTCCACAGACCAGTAAGTGCTTGCTTAGTGCTCTAAAATGCTGAAATTGTATTTTGTTTTGTGTTTCGTTATTGAACGGATATAAAAGCTTGATCAAGATTTCTTGATGTCAGCTGCTGGAAAGAAGAAAAGTGCATCTATTTGAGGAAGCACTAATTGTGATAGCCATGATTTAATATATGATAAGTTTTGTGTGCACACCTCATATGTTGATATATTTCAAAACCTCAATTAGTTATCATTATTATTATTATTATTATTTTACCAAATTTATATAGCGCTCTTTTCATGCTTTAGCATGTTCAAGAGCGCTTTACAATGACAACAAAATGACAAAACCCTTAGAATAAGAATATGAAGAATAACATTGACACAGCTCAAATATTAATATAAAAAATATATATATATATATATAAATGGAGGAATAAATTTAAAAATAAAATAGACTTACAGTGAAATTCTTAAAAAGAAAAAAGTGAGTTTTAAGTAAAATTAAGTAACAAAATGAAAGATCCCTTAGAATATGAATACCAAAAATAAAATGGACGCAGCTTGAAAATTAATATAAAAATATAAATGTAACTATAAGGAAAATCTTTCTAAAAACAATATAGATTTACAGTGAAATTCCTAAAAAGAAAAAAAGTTAGTTGTTGGTTATGCTGTATGTTCCCTGCTCTCCATCTCCCTTCCAACCCCCTTTTCCCCCCTTTTCCCCCCTCTCTCCCCACCCCATCTTTCCTCCTTTGTCTGTCTGCCCTCTCCTCCCCAGGAAGAAAAGACTGACAATGTTGCTATGTTTTCTTTTATTTACATTTTTTTTTATATAACAGGCAGTTGCACATTTGAAAGCGGTCTCTGTTCTTGGAGCCAGGACGGTCTGGATGATTTTGATTGGTCGACGGGTAGCAACGGTGTCATCACCCAGGGAACGGGACCCGCGACCGACTTTACCACGGGAACAAACTTCGGTATGTCTGCATCTGTCATTATTATGTACTGGGAGGTTTTTACATTAGGATTTACCAGGAATTTGCCACTAATAAGATAGAAATCCCCCAAAATGTTTTACTGTGTATGGCAGCATCCATCACTGGGATATAAATATGGTAACTTATATTCTTGAGTAGATATGGCAACCAATTCACATGCTATTATACAATATTATTGTACTGTAATATTTATCTTTTTTGTTTTTTTATTTGTTTTTTCACATAAATTGAAAACTTATCTTTTTAGGCTTGAGTATGGGCATTAATCTTATTCGTTGTTTGATTCACATTACTGTGCCCATTTTTATGCATATATTTTTATGTTCTTTATTGTGGTTTATAACCCTGTCTTATATCATTTTTTATCTTTATTGCTGTTGTTATTACTTTTAGGTTTTCTTAAGTTTGGAAAATTTATATTCCAGGTATTGGTTCTTTTGTACAGTGCTCTTGAACATGTTTTATTTCATGATAACAGCACTTTAATATATGGTATCTGTCTATCTATATTTATTTATTTTATAAATTATATTAAAATTATATTAAAATTTTAATTAAAACATAGTATATCATTGTACCATGTTATGCTACAACCATATTGTTGTGTATGTTTAATACTATATGATTATGATACAATATTATTGTATGATACTATGTGAATCAGGTAATAATATACTAGATATACTACATCATAAATAATAATAAAATAACCTATACATAAATTATATTAAAATTATATTAAAATATGAATTAAAACATAATATATCATTGTACCAAATATGCTACAACCATATTGTTGTGTATATTTTTTATTTTTTAAAGTTAAGTTTTGTCACCGTTTAATGATGTTTATGCTAAGATTGGTATTTTAAGCCTTAAGTTAACAATATACCAGGGGTGGGCAACCTACAGCCCGCGTGCCACATGCGGCCCGCCAGTGATTTTTTTTGCGGCCCGTGAGATGTCTAAAAAAAAGAGGAGCTAGCTGCTTAGAATTTATCGGCACTAATGACGATGTCAGGTAGCCTATTATCCCCATTAATTATCAATTGTACTGTATTGCAGTATGTTTTTGTGAATACAGATTAGGTACACACCTATTGATTAAAAGTTCTCGGAATCAAGGTTTGAAATCAACAGCAGGTCGTTGGTTAGGTGCGGCCCTGTCAATTTTTCACTCCTTATATCTGGCCCATTCATTCAAAAAGGTTGCCCACCCCTGGTCGAATCTGTACTATATTTCTCACAAACCATAATTTCTTTATTGTTTGACATATATGTGTGATGCTATGAGGTAGCTTATTATCAGTAAAGTGTCTCTCTTCTTCATTCTCTCTGATAACAGGTGTTTTCATATACGCAAACAACCAGCTCCCAAGAACGTTTGGTGAAATCTCTAGACTGTATAGCCCCCTCGTTCAGGAGACATTGGGGTCAAGCTGTTTGACCTTCTATTACATCCTGTACGGCAAGGATGTGGGAGCCCTCTCCGTCTTCTACTACGACATCATAGCCGACCAGACCAACGGACCTGTCTGGGAGCAGTTTGGTACAGAAAATAGTCTTTTTTTTATCGCTTTTACAATATTTAATGACCCTGTCATTGACAAAAAAGATCATATGATATATACATATCTTATACGTACAGGAGCCTTGTCATTGCTATTGTAACGTTAGCTTGATGGACTTGATGGACTTGATTGTCTACCCCTATTAGGATTCTGATCATATCGTTCAGTTGGAATGTCCGTCCATCTACCATCATTCGTCTTACGTCTATTGTCTAACGTCTATCCTCTATCGACGGCAAGGCAGTAAATACAGAATTTTAACAGTTCAGTGGTATATTTAAAAAAATAAATGGCTCCAATACGAACCACCACTGCTACCAAAATGTAACGTTAGCCATATCACCAGCTAATAAGGGTCCTGTCGTAGTAGTAAAATGTATACATGTACACAACTAAACACGAAACTGAGATGGCGTGGAAGTCTTTCTAATATGTATTAACTATATATGACAATGTGCGTCGGCTGAGACCCAATCCAGACTACTCGAGCCTCAGCTCCTTACAATATGTATGTAAGACACTTAACAAAGAACACACAATTACACTAACACAATTACCAACATAACTGAGATGCATACAACTACAACAACACGTGCAAATTAACATATACAAAGAAAGTAACAATACGATGGTATGCCAACATCGCCTGGCTATAACAATAACATGAACATTAAAACCCAAAAGAATGGTGTGCAATCTTACTCTTACACTATGGTAACCATGTAGGAGGGATTTGAACAGGTTCCAGAGGCATTCATTCAACCAACAGCTACGCACCTCTCTGAAATTTGGTCATTGTTTTTGACATTGTTGGAATAATTTCATTAATCGATGACTAATGCTGAAACTTGGTAGAAAGATATTTACCCTTAATTATTTGCGATCTTTTGCTCAAAAAAAAAAATGTGTTTTATGTTTAATCGCTGGGTGCATCGTTTGAATAAATCCGGCGTCCAGAGCATAGAAAATGTGCATTGTTGACACCTATTTTGGGAAGGCTGTTGTGCTTTAAAAGAAAAAATAAATAGAACTACAGCTCGAAGGGTAATATGCATGTCGTCCCATGCTGAACATATTCTCTTCCAATTAAGTTCAGCAAATTCTGTTAATAGCATATATGGCTAGACCCATGTATATATGTGGTAAATCTTGCAATTATGTCCCAAAGCTAATTAAATTCACTGGACACTTACTGATATACATTTATTTGTTTTGTCTACATTTGCAAATTTGAATAACAATCTTGCAGGCATGAGCTTTTTTCCGCGGATTCGCGGAATATCCGTGATTTCTTTTCTACCTCGGGGACAAAAACTATTATCCTAACACACTGTAGCATACGCAAACTGGAGCCTATACCGCAATTTTTTCAAAATTCTGTGATTTTTTTTTACCCCAGGCTCATCTCTGATCTTGTTTTACATGTATAAAAATAAACAAGACTTCACTAAGCGTAAGAACAGGTTTGATATGCGATATTCCCAATTTATTCGAAGGTCACATCACATCCGTGTATAGATACATTGTTCTGTTTCTTAATTCTGCACGTCCCTTCTTCTTTTCTCAGGTACCATCGATACCAGCTGGCGTCAAGCCAGGGCTACTATCGTACCCCTCCATACATACCAGATTGTGGTCCAGGCTCTGATTGGATCATCTAGGGTGGGTAGTATAGCTGTCGATGACATGTCGCTGACCTACGGGGCCTGCCCTCGGGAAGGTGAGTTACCCCATCGCTAAGTAAAGTCACTAAGGGATTACCTAGGTTTGAGTGTCTGAACCCAAAAAATGTTGTTATACTTGTTTCAAAATTTTCAATTTATCTTATCTTGTTTTAATTATTTTTGTTTTCTATCCCACTTTGAAGGCTTCTGTGACTTTGAGGAACAGCTCTGCTCCTGGGAGAACTCTGTCGGAGATGATGAATTTGATTGGATTCAGAACAGAGGAGCAACTAGCAGCACCGGCACAGGACCGTCTGTTGATCACACCTACGGCAACAGTCTAGGTAAGACGCCAACTCAAAATAAAACGAAATTTAAGCTGAAGAAGCAGCAGCGAAAAAGGCCTCTGCGGAAAGGCCAAAGCACGGTCAGAGAGTAAAACATGTTATCTCAGCAGACCAGCATGGCCTATAGTGTGATATTGGTCTGCTCAGATAACATTTCTACTGTCTGAACTTGCTTCGGCCTTTCTGCAGAGGACCTGCTGCTTCACCAAAGAGTTTTTTTTTTTGCCATACATTTTCAGTTGGTTATACACTTTAAGGTATGCCTATTAAAAACTGATAATAAAGTGTGATACTATATATTAATATTTTTGCATAATTCTATCATGGAAAAATAATAACAGCAGTTATCTTTTTTGTCTTCTCACTCTCTGTACTCTTGTTAATCCTATCCTCAGGGTTCTATCTCTACATCGAGACATCTTCCGGGACAACTGACTACAAAGCCAGGTTGAACAGTAGATATTACCCAGCCAGTAATGGAGAGTTTGGCTGCATAACCTTCTGGTACCACATGTACGGGGCTAGTAAGTACAAAGAGTCCATGAAATGTACCACAAATACGGCGCTAGTAAGTACAAAGAGTCCATGAAATGTACCACATGTACGGCGCTAGTAAGTACAAAGAGTCCATGAAATGTACCACATGTACGGCGCAAGTAAGTACAAAAAGTCCATAAAATGTACCACATGTACGGCGCTAGTAAGTACAAAGAGTCCATGAATGTACCAAATGTACGTCGCTGGTAAGTACAAAGAGTCCATCAAATGTACCTCATGTACGGCGCTAGTAAGTACAAAGAATCCATTAAATGTACCACATGTACGGCCCTAGTATTAAAGTACAAAGAGTCCATCAAATGTATCACATGTACGGCACTAGTAAGTACAAAGAGTCCATCAAATGTATCACATGTATGGCGCTAGTAAGTACAAAGAGTCCATCAAATGTATCACATGTACGGCACTAGTGAATACAAAGAGTCCATGAAATGTACCACATGTGTGGCGCTAGTAAGTACAAAGAGTCCATGAAATGTGCCACATGTACGGCGCTAGTAAGTACAAAGAGTCCATCAAATGTACCACTTGTATGGCGCTAGTAAGAACAAAGAGTTCATCAAATGTACCACATATACAGCGCTAGTTAGTACAAAGAGTCCATCAAATGTACCACCTGTACGGCGCTACTAAGTACAAATTTAATGTCATCCTCGTTGATCATAGCTAGGCCATATATTCATTCATGTGTAAGGATTATCACATCTAGTAGGAGAGGGGCCATGGGTACATTGGAGGTTGGTAAATGATAACACTACAATACTCTGAATATATGCTCTCACTATGAAAGTGATTCTTAACCCGGGATGAAGGTAACCCGGGGAGGGGTGTGCAGGCAGGACTCCAAGGGGGGGGGGGGTTGCAAAACCTTTGGCATAAAGCTAGCAACTTTTATGACATAGTAACACAGTTCAGTAGTGTTCATACAAAGTTGGATGAGTTGGATGGGTGGTGGGATCTCCGATGGGTATTTCCATTTAGGGGCTGGGGCATCTCTCATGCATAATGGGCAAGTTCGGAGTCAGGGGTGCTTTTGTGTTCCAGTTGATAGTTCCTAGCCCAAATTTACGTTTGGACCATCAATTTAACTCATAAAATTTGGGAGGGGGATTGAGGGGGGGGGGGGTTAGCTTGGGTAGTGGCATCGCAGGGCTATAAACATGTTCAGAAATCACTAGTACAATTTTGATCTGTTTTTTTTTCCTTACAGCTGTTGGAACCCTGAGAATCCAGCTGAAAGATGAAGATGGCAGATTAACAGAGATTTGGACAGAATCTAATGACCATGGCGACCAGTGGTTGCAGGGGCAAGCAAATGTCTACAATGAGAAATCTTATCAGGTAACCACATATCATGGACCTTGATAAGGGTGTGACATGAGCAGAAGAATCAAGACCGTGCATTTTTGATATTTCGCAGTATTTCAGCTTATATACTTAACTACACATCTTTTTTATTTTAGAGGACGGTCAACCAGTGGGTTAGACTAATAACTCCCCAATTGTTTGATTATCTTTCCTTAAATTATCTGAATTAAAGATCCTAATTGATTATCTTAATTAATTAACTTTTTTTGTAAAAGTAAGCGTGCCCGACGTTTCGATCCTAGCAGGATCTTCTTCTTCAGAGGCTGAATGATCAAGTAACAGAAACAACAAAGGGACAAAATACAAGCACAATAAAGATAGGTTAATGAACAGGGTGAACGCAAAAGCGATTGATGTAAGAGGATTTGTTGACAAAGGTTGATGAGATTACTAATTATCTTAATTAATTATTTTAACAGATTATAATTGAAGGTGTTCGTGGAACTAGTACCACCGGGGATATTGCAATCGATGATGTGGACGTCAGCGATGAGGTCTGCGTAAACGCTCCGGGAGGGGATAGGGGTAAGTATCGGAGTTAATTTTGATTAAAAAATGACAGAATATGCATATTTCATTGGTTTCTGTTTAGTTTGGAGCAGATGGGATGTTTTTCAGTGGCAAATAACTGTGTGTGAGTCTTTCCTGTACAGCCAAATTTTAACTTCTATTTTTAAACCGTCCTTGTTTCACATGTAGTACTACACATGTCATGGTGCCATTTTTCTTCAACATGACGGTCAAGCCTGTCTATAGAAAGACAGTCCTCCTCAAATTCATTCGAGCATTAATAATGTGTTTGTTGGTAGCATAAACTAACCCAAATACTGCAATTAGGATTCATCCTTGAGCTCACCTAATAAATTGACCAGCCACCTTATGATTGTAAACACAAACTTGTGCACTAATGGCCAGCACTACTTTACTGTGTGTGAACACAAGTTTTGGCTTTGCCCACTGAAATAATACACTATGTGTTTAATCATGAACTTGTGCAGTGGAGCATTCAGTATGGCTAGCATTACCAACTCGGGTAGATATTCAATCTCCCCCTTGTTTCTGGCCAAAAACAGGGGACTCGAGTGATATTCGCTACAGGCAGAAAAGATCGTAACGTCGGTGTTTTTTTTTTCGTAACGTTTAAACACGTTCTGAGCGACCGATCTGAAAGATATAAGTATTCTAGATCATGCCAGCCATTTTTGACTTGTGCCACTTAAAATCTTATTTTCCACCCCCCCCCCCACATGAATATAAAAACAGAAAAAGAAACAAATTCTCACTTCTTCCACGATAGGGTTGGATTGCACGTTTGATGACCTTGATATCTGCAGTTATTCTCAAGTGAAAGGAGATGAGTTTGACTGGGAGGTAGGCGTGGATGCCGTGAACGGACCATTCTACGATCGCACCACCGGTTCAGGTGAGACAAAACATCCAGGCTCTAGGAAATATTCCCTAGTTTGATGCTTTCAAGTAAGAAGAAAAGAAGCATACAGATAAGATATGACTTTTCTACACTCTGTGGGAGATCAAAGTTTTTTCAAGAAACATTAATGTTTGTTGTTTTACTTTTCATGATCCCTAGCTTAACACCACTTAAGATTGTTGTATTTTTGTTTTGTAAGAATATATGCTCTAAGGACTTTGATATAATCAACAAAAAAGTTTAATACCCCACACGAGTGTTTAGAGTAATAATTAACCTAGGACTTTTTTCTTGTTGTTTGTTTGTTTGTTTAATGAATGTATTTTGACTTTTTCAGGAGATTAATTTTCAAACAGTTAATACTGAATACTAAGTTACATATTACTGGATGAATGTAGTAAAAGTGTTTTTACTTTTGATTTAATGTAATTATATTTGGATCGCCCCCCTCTCAGTATGTTTGGTATAACTTTCTTTTAATGTGTGACATTTTCCAAGCTAATTACCTCCCACTGATAAAATCTGTATCAAACAGCAACAGTGCAGCTTCCAACAGTCCGTTTTGATAAACCCAGTAAATAACGAAGTTGCACTGAACAGGCATGAACTTTTTTCGCGAATTCGCTGAATATCCGTGATTTCTTTTCTACCTCGGGGACAAAAACTATTATCCTAACATACTGTAGCATACGCAAACTGGAGCCTATACCGCAATTTTTGCAAAGTTCCGTGATTTTTTTTACCGCAGGCTCATCCCTGACTGAAGTATAGAGCCTTTATAATAAATTCTTTCTGGACAAGAAAGGCAATTCACTTCCATACTAAATGGTTCTATGGTCGGAGGAGTCTGTTTCTATATGGTCTTCTCTCTGTGGTGATGTTTGTTTAATAAACTCAAGACTTTTTTGCCGTTTATTTTTATTCTATTTTTTATTTATTATTTTTATTCCTTGTTTCAGGTTCATATGCGTATATAAACATGGGTCAGACTCACAATGCAGGGGACCGAGCTAGGATTATCAGTCCTCTCCAGGCACCTTCTTCGGGTGGTGCTTGTCTGAGCTTCTGGTACCACATGAGCGGTATCAACATCGATAGGTTTGCTGTTTACTTGAGAGCCGACGATTCCGACTCCATCGTCTTTACCAGGACTGGCACGCAGGGAGATGAGTGGATCAGAGGAGAGAAAACCATACAGATGGATACTGCATGGCAGGTAGGAGAGAGAGGAGTAAAAGGATATGACACATGTGGTGCAATGTTGGTGTGGTAGAAAGGATGGTGTATTGCTGGGTGGTGTATGGTTGGTGTGGTAGCAAGGGTAGTGTATGTGCATGTTGGTGCATGGTTGGTGCATGGTTGATGTGATAGGAAGAATAATAAAATAACATGGTAGTGCTTGGTCGGTGTGATAGAGAGGATAGTATGTGGGCATGGTAGTGCATGATTGGTGTGGTAGCAAGGGTAGTATATTGCAGGGTGCATGGTTGGTGTGATGGGAAGGACTGTATATGATAGAGTGGTGCAATGTTGGTGTGATTGGTAGGATGTAATATAACACTGGTTGTCTGGTCGGTGTGATAGAAAGGAAAGTATATGTGCGTCGTTGGTGTGATAGGAAGAATAAATAAAATGGTGGTGCTTGGTTGGTGTGATAGAGAGGATCGTATGTGGGCATGGTAGTGCATGATTGGTGTGGTAGCAAGGGTAGTATATTGCAGGGTGCATGGTTGGTGTGATGGGAAGGACTGTATATGATAGAGTGGTGCAATGTTGGTGTGATTGGTAGGATGTAATATAACACAGGTTGTCTGGTCGGTGTGATAGAAAGGAAAGTATATGTGCGTCGTTGGTGTGATAGGAAGAATAAATAAAATGGTGGTGCTTGGTTGGTGTGATAGAGAGGATCGTATG
>JAIPMN010028054.1:0-11409 GCA_020650975.1 Apostichopus californicus
TGTAAAGTTTGTTCAAACAGAAGCACTTGAACCTTTGTTATGGATTATGTTTATTAACATAAGTTTTCAAGTATTTATTAACATTTTACTTGTTTACTTTTTATATTTCTTAGTCTTTGGTTCTCGTGTTCATAAATAGTTTATATTTATACTGATGGTAACAGAAATGTAATGTCTAATATATGCGACTTTTGTAATATATTTGAGTTAGATATTTCTTACGGAAGCTCTAGGTGTACACACAATTTTTTTCAACAGTATATCAATATTATAGAAGGAACTATGAATCTGACCACTTGTAATTAGCTTCAGCAGGCGATGAGAATATAACAACTTCAGCCTCAATTCTTACATGTATAAGACGGTTAAGACAGTAGGTACATATGTTTTGAACTATGTGATATAAGTCTGAATTAAATTACGAGGCTGGTTAAAAAGCAGCCAGGTTCCTCATGAATTTAAGGATCTATCCAAGTTACGATTCAGAACTATTTGATGACGATTAAGTTGATAGTACTGTAAGCAAAACCAGTTATGTTATTGCTACATTCGTTAAGTTAATAATGTTTTCCAGCCATTGTTGTAAAAGGATCATCTAGTTTCGCCATATGAGAGTCTACTGTACATATAAGAAAAATCAGAAAGCAATATACAGCAAGGCTTAGAAGTTTTATTCCGTGACGCAGTATCTTTAAAAACAAAAGTCAGATTCATGTGCGTGCTAATTTTAACATTGTGTTCGTATACAGAACCACAAAATAAGTGTCTAGTTCTTGGTTACCATAGTATCTAGACATCAAACCTAAACAGTTGGATAGTTGCCCCCGCATACTGACTGGTATTTAGTACTGTTTGTGTAAATGTGCGTGGAAACTTGGAAAGTGATTTAATCACAGCTCCACCAAATCATCGGTTATGATGTACCCCACAGAGCGAATCTAGTGCATAATATATTACCGATATCTTCACAGTTTATTCCAAATAGTGAACATGTGAGTGTCACGAATTTCCAAAAAAATCTTCAATTTTCTTTCTTTATATCAATTAATGTATCACTTCTTCCTTCATTTATATCAATCACCAAAATGTCCAGCATTTGCACTCTGGAAAACAGTGAGTCTGATGTTTACAATCAATTACGTTTATCATGCACTTCACACAAATGATAGGCAATGTTAACCAGAGTCTATTAGGATTTTACAACCATAAAAGTTCAACACTGTTGGAAACGCCCTGCTTTGCATCATTCAATTCTTTCAATTCAATTCTTTATTTCCAGTATAAATCATTAAACATTTATAAATAGGAAAATAAATAAAATAAGATTAAGATATAAAATAGTAAATACTAAACATAACTCTGAAAAATCACAACAATGGTTCTAGAGCACCATGCTGTATGAACATGGACGCCCTATAAACAAAAGAATTCCTGTAAAGTTCAATCCTGAATCTGGGAGTTATTGCAGCATTCCTCAAATTGTAGTTTGTCTTATTGCACAGAGAGTTTATTGCACAATGGAGTGGGTGTCCTTCATTTCTATCAATGTTATTTAGTAACCTCTCAAATTCCTTCCTAGCAGCCGTATTAACTTTATCTTTAAGTAGGTTATGATTTAATCCAAAGATTTTCTCACAGTATATCAGGAAACTTAATAATCTTTTCTTATCTTTCATTTGGACAAAGTGATACCAGACCGGGACAGCATATATGATATTTGGCAAGATAGAGGCCTCAAACACCCTTTCCCGTATATGGACAGGAAAGTGAGGAGCAATATACATGAGTGTGGCGACAATGTGATACACCTTGGCTAATACCTTCGAAATATGATTTGAAAACGTCAGCTTGTTGTCGATGCAGACTCCTAGGTACATTGTACTGGAAGTACGTTCAACGGATGTATTGTGAATAATCCCCTGTGCTTAATATTGATGTTTTCGAATACCATTTTCTTACACTTCTTTTTGTTGAGAAGTAGGTTCTTCTGGTCGCAAGTGCTAACTACACTAGTGATAAAATCCTGATTCTCATGCTGATTTTGCTGATGGGAGCTTTTGGTGATATTGCACGATAAAGCAGTGTCATCAGCATATTTAATTACTGAGCAATTAGAATTAGAGCGAATGCAATCTGTATAAATAGTAAACAATAGCGCTGATAGAGGGCCTCCTTGTGGAACTCCTACTCTGGTTTCAGAAGTTGTTGTATAGCCTTTGTCTAGTTTAACTTGTCTTGACCATCCCTGCATGAAATCCCTGAGCCAATGAGTGAGCCATGGCTCATCGATGAAGTTACACAGGTCATTTAGTAGACGATTGGGCAGGACTGTGTTGAATGCACTTGAAAGTCCAGAAATAGGACTTTAGATATTGTCGTCTGTTTACAGTTTAGCCCAGACACTATGCCATGGACAAGGGTGAGGATTGCATCAGTGCACGAGGTACCTTTTCTGTACGCAAACTGATTTGGATCACCATGCTCATCAATGGATTGTGTGGCATACGAAAGTAATAACTTTTGCATACAATTGAACCCTATGCTTGATATATCAATTGGGCGATAATCATTTACTGAAGCAGGGCTGCCAATTTTGGGCACAGGAGTAGTTTTGGCATGTTTCCAGTCAGATTGAATAATACTCTGTTTGATACTTTCATTGAAAATGACTGTGAAAATGTCAGCAATTTCATTTGAGCAATATTTAAAAACCCACCAGGGAATGTTATCAACACCTCGCTTGACAAGTCCAAACTGTCTTTTAACCTGATCTCGTTCTATTTCAGGAGTGTTATTGACAGAGCGGAGCGGTAAGTTCAGAGTAATGTCCTTTATAACCGCACTGTTGAATCGGCCGAAGTGGGTGTCTAGCTCAGATCCAAGTAAAATTCACAAAAGAAATTACGTGTTAAAAGTTGAAATACTGTACGAGAGCACTGAAAAAAATACGTGTCAGCTCGATGACGAGCGCCACTATCGCTATATTCACCATTTCATCCTCATTTCTGACATTTATAACCCACTTATTTAATGTCCTATTTACAGTAGTGTACTTGAAACCGTCGCAAAAATAGTTACCTGGATAAGTAAATGTTTAAACAGTAGAGATCCTTAAATCCCTTGAAGCTAATAGAGAGAACAGTGTTAATTTATTAGAAAAAATTAATACAGTTGTACGTCAGTCATGTTCACACTAATCTGGATAAGTAATAACTTAAAATATAGTTATCATTTAAATCTCTTGAACTATTAGAGAGAACAGAGTAAATAATTGAGTAAGATTGAACTTAAAAAAAGAGTAACAAATATGGACTTTCAAAACATCTGTACTTTGTGCTGTTTTTACTACAATCTGCTGGTAGCAAACTTGACCGTTATCGGAGAGAGAAGAAACATAATGTTACGTCAGTCCACCAAAATCTCACCAAGATGATTAAAGTAACTTTTTTCAACAAACAAATATCCGTGACACTAAATTGGTGGTACACAGATTGTCTAAATCTGGCTAAACGACAAATACTACACTAATCAGGAGCAGTCACGTGATTGTAGCAACGAATCTAGATCTCTTAGTTTGTTGCAGGGTATCCAATATTTCTGCAAATATTACATGGCTTGGTCAAATTTTACGACCTATTACGTTATAGGCATTTTTATTTTCAGTTTCATGAATACGTTAACCCAGTGACTAAATTCTCACATTTAGTATTAAGTTATAATAAGTTTGGGGTCAAAATCACCCAAATATATGTCCCTGTAAAAGGCTGCTAAACTTCCCACACCCCAATCCTGTACTTTTGACCAAACTCGCTCAAACAACACAAGAAATTGTAACAGTTAATTTGTTCAGTAATGACTGAAATGAAGACAAATTATTTAAAGCTACTATCATGCAGTATTGAAATGATGCCTGTAAGGCCCCGTGAAAATGAACAAATCCACGAGGGAAGATATACGGGGAATCTAAACGGGGCATCTATATATTGGGGCAGCTATACGGGGGGCAGCTAAGTAGGGGGCAGCTATACGGGGTAGCTAAACGGGGGCAGCTTTAGCGGCGCAGTTATACAGGGGTAGCTAGACGTTGCAGTTATACGGGGGCAGTTTACAAGGGAGGCAATACGGGGCAGCTATATAGGGGCAGTTATACAGGGGAAGATATACGAGGGAAGATATACGAGGCAGCTAAACAGGGGCATTTGTATAGGGGCAGCTATACGGGGCTGCTAAGCGGGGGAACTATACGAGGCAGCTTTACGGGACAGTTAAACAGGGCAGCTAGACGTGGTAGTTATACGGGGGCAAATATACAAAGGAGGCAATACGGGGGAGCTATATAGGGGCAGCAATACGGGGCAGCTAAACGGGGGCAGCTACACGGGCAGCTTTACTGGGCAGTTATACGGGGGCAGCTAGACGAGGGGAACACTATAGGGGTTGCTTTACGGGGTACAGCTAGACATAGTTGCCTCCGTATAACTGCTACACGTAGCAGTTATACGGGGGCAACTATAAAGGGGCGGCAGGGCAGCTTTACGTGGGCAGTAATACCGTGGCAGATATACGGCGAAAGATACACGGGGAAGCTTTAAGAGGAGCTATGTAGGGCTAGCTTCACGGGGCAGCTATATGGTTGAAGCCATACGGGTAAAGATACACGGGGGAGCTATAATGGGAGCTGAAAGGGGCAGCTTTACGGCGGCAGCTAGATGGGGCAGCTACACGGGGCAGCTTTACGGGGGCAACTATAAAGGGGCGGCAATACGGGGCAGCTACATCGGGAAGCTATACGGGAAGCAATATAAGAGCAGCTATACGGGCGCAGCTATTAGGTGGCAGCTATATTGGCATATATACGGTGCAGTTATACGGGACAGCTATACGGGGCAGCAATACATGGTCAGCAATACGGGGCAGCTACATGGGGAAGCTATACAATGAAGCTATATAAGGGCAGCTATACGGAGGCATCTATAAGGCGGCAGCTATAAGGGCATCTATACGGGGCAGCTTTACGGGGCACTTATATAACGGTAACTATACAGGGGAAGATATACAGGGAAGCTAGACGTAGCAGTTATTACCGGGAACATATACGGGGGAAGCTATATGGGGAAGCTATAAGGGGCACATTTGTAGGGACAGCTTTGAGGGGGAAACTACACGGGGCATCTTTATGGGGCAGTTATACGGGACAGCTAGACGTTGCAGCTATACAGCGGCAACAGTACAGGGTCAGCAATACGGGGTAGTTATATCGGGACATTTATAAGGGGGCAGGTATACCTGGAAGCTTTACCGGGAAGCTATATGAGGCAGTTATATAGGGCAGCTTTAAAGCGGCAACTATATGGGCATCTATACGGGGCAGCTATACGGGGTAGCTATACGGGAGCAGCAATATAGCGGTATCTATACGGAGGAAGATATACAGCAAAGCTAGTCGTAGCAGTTATTACCGGGAAACCTTTACTGGGAAAGCTATACGGGGAAGCTATAAGGGGCACATATATAGGGACAGCTATACGGTGGAAGCTATACGATGGCATCTTCATTGGGCAGTTATACGGGGAAAGCTAGAAGGTGGCAGCTATACGGGGCAACTATACGGGGCAGCAATATAGGGGTATCTATACGGGGGGAAGATTAACAGGGACAGTTTGCGGGGCAGCTTTATACTGGCAGCTATACGGGGGCATAAATTTAGGGGTAGCTGTACGATGGAGCTATATACGGGGGAAGATATACTGGGAAGCTATACTGGACAGCTATACGGGGGCAACATTATAGGGGTTGCTTTACGGGGTAAGCTAAACGGAAGATATACGGGGAAGCTATAAGGGGCAGCTATATAGGGCTATTAAATTTTTAATGCTGACAGCAATCAAGTATACATTTAAGCTACAAATGTTATCACAATATTGTTGTTTATAATTAATGTGAATGCAAAGACAGAGGGCGGATTTGTTTGATCAGCAATGGCTGCCATAACGGGAAGTTATAACGGGGCAGCAATATAGGGGTAGACATACGGGGGTAGCGCTGCAGGGGCAGTTATACGGGGCAGCTATACGGGGCAGCTATACTGGAGCAGCTATACGGGGGCAGCAATATAGGCGTAGCTAAACAGAGACAGCTATACGGTTAAAGATGTACGGGGAAGCTTTACAGGGCAGCTATATAGGGGCAGCTAACCGCGAGCAGCACTATGGGGCAGCTAGACGTGGCAGTTATACAGGAGCAGATATACAAGGACAGATATATAGGGGCAGCTATGTAGAAACAGCTCTACGGGGGCAGCCATACGGGCAGCTATACAGAGGCAGCTATACATTGACAACAATACAGGGCAGCCAGACAGAACAGTTATACGGGGCAGATATACGGGGGCAGCTTCACAGGGGCAGCTATACCGGACAGCTTCAGTAGCTACGTACAGAATCGGTTAAAAGGACCGTTATACGACTCTTACAACTGTTGTATGTGCGATATGCCTAACATTTTCTCCGAAATAAAATTAAAAAACATGACCTTGTTCATGACATTCTACGGTCATAATCAGAAGCCAAACTTGAAGCACATTGGATGTACTTTGAAAACCCGCACAAAAACAAACACGGCATATACATCAACATATTGTACAATATGTAACAAACCTGCAGTCTAAAGGTATACCGTTCAGCTATATAGGCCTATATTTACAGTATACTTGTAATATCCACGGTGTCACTGATATGGAAGTGATACGGGTGTGTCAGTATAGCACTGCTAAATGACATTCGGGTAAAAAACTGCTTTCAACACTCTACCCCCTCTGGTCTCTTTTACAGCTCCCATCCATCAATGTTCTCATTCTTTCGACACAACGATTTGAATTTCGCTTTTTTTCTTTAATGTTGCGAAATATAACGTTGTATCTCTACGAACTGAAACTACTATAATCGAGTATCCTAATCTTATTGCTGTATCTTTGCATGCAGTGCAACTTTCAAGAAATTAGTTTAAGGACTTGAAAAAAACACTAATACATCATCAACAATAAAACAGTTTTCTTAGGACGTTATCGACGAGTGAAGCTAAAAGCACGATTATGTTGATTTTGCTCCTATTGCTTTAATCCGACTGAATATTTTTCATTGTTATTCATATGTGCTTGAAGAGAATTGTTTGAATTATAAATTAGTTGTTTGAGTAATGATATAAACACGGGGCTACAACCAGGGTCAGAAGGAAGTAAATTGGATCGGAATTCTGCAGTAGAATCAAGAGGAGAGCTCTTGAAGTCATGTTGTATTAAACATGTTATATTCCATACGGACTATAACCCCCTTAAACCCCCACCCACCCACCCACACTCAATCAATCCCCATAATGACAAACTCTATTTACTAATTAACGCTTATAATGCTGACAGCAATCAAGTACATTTAACCGACAAATGTAATCGCTATATTGATATTAACAATTAATGTGAATAAAAATATGAGGAGGAATTGATTTATCAGCAATTGCTGCCATAAACGGTGAATTATCTCTTACCTGCCATCGACCGGTCTGCAGATCCAAACGACGATTAGCCTTGCTCAAATTCCAAACTGTATGAATAAAACAAAGAGACTAATATATAATATCTGTGCATACTTATTCTTTATTAGTCTAGATTGAAATCATAAACAATCAATTAACCTGATTTATGTCGGCCCTCGATGATAACTTCACATCAGCTGAGTAATCGATCTAGTTGATTCCTTAATCTTGATCTTATTAGTTTACTATCATTATCATTTCAGAAATATAGCTGATCAGTGTACAATCCTTATATCTCAGTAAGATTACTGATCAGTTAAGAAACCTAATCATGATAGTCGACTATCCGATGCTCAGATCAAGAATAATAATCCATGAGACGATGAACTAATCAGAGAACACTCGACATGAGTGACGTCATCACACACTGAAAGCCACTACTTTACATATTGAAAATATACAAAAGTACAAAGTATTTAGAATTACTTTATTGAATTAAAGTATGGAGCTACAAGACTAGACAAATCATCGTCATAATCACATGATCACATTCCCGATGTCCTGAGAGTTTGTCAGTTGTGTAAAAGGTATTTTTTTTTAGGCGCTTTCTTAGGTATGTTTGTTTTCAACTGTATATAGATACATTAATCTATCTACTACTTTATGGAGGAGGAAGGTATGTATAATTTAACATCGTGTTATTATGACTTGGCATACACAATTATAACTTTGAACGATTACACTGTCCAAACTTCCAAGAAGTCTCAAGAGACCTGCGTTAAAGTACGTTATCGACAGATGTGTTGACGGAGACAAACATTAAAATGTGAAAAATATATTAATGTAGATATCATATTCATATGAATTATGTTTTATATCGTGGTTTGTCTTGTAGATCATCAATACGGCCGTGACAAAACTACAACACGAACTGGACAGAAATATCAGCATCAATTGTATACCATTACAATACTTGTTGAATTGAAATAGAAGAGACCATTGTAACATCCCTTTGTTTCTGTTTGTTTACATTTTCAGATTCCGGAATTTGAATGAGAGCCGATTTTATTGCAGCATATATTATAAAGATAACATAATTTGTAGTACGCACTCTATTAATAACCGGCCGTTTTACCGGTCCAGATCTACCCACCTGCTATAACTAACTACACGTCCCTAGTTTTACGGTTATGATTCAGTTACAATACTGGTAACTGGTATACTTAATAACGGTATGACAAATGCACATTTCCACTAAAATCAAGAAACACGTATACATTTTGAATAACCACGTGAGTTCCTTTTTTTCATCAGAGACTAGGTGCATCCATGGCAGTTTACTTGATCCAAGCGAAAGGATGAAATATTTTTTCCTTCAGCATTACTTTCATTTAATGAGTAAGAACATTCCCCAAACACAACGTATATAACATTACAGTAAGACGAACCTGTACAGCAGCTCCTTAGTCAAATACCCCGCTCAGCAGCTCCTTAGTCAAATACCCCGCTCCCAATCCCCCCCCCCCCCCGACAAAAAGAATAAAAGAAGACCATAACGACCAACGAAAAAACAACACATAAGCAAGAAGCGCGGCGTGAAATATTTATACCTCCCTCCTGCACCCGATCACTCGCCTGTATCCGTTTCTGCTTAGTAATGCATTTGTTTGTTTTAACTAACTTTAACGAATACAGTGAATTCTATAACGTCTAAAAATTCTTGTAGACGTCTACACAAGAAGGTGGAACATAGAGTTGAAAACATTCAATTAAAAATTATTACTAAACCTTTCTTGTATACGTTGACAGATAAATATTACTACTTTTAAATTGTATCTACTCTGATTCCCTCTCTTAACTACTACTTGCAAGATTATTGAAGAAACACAGTAAGCTGCCTTACTCGAAAATATTTAATCTTTCGTTATGATATTTTAGCATCTTAGCGAAAATCAAAGAAACCTATCAAGTTAAAACTTCAACAGATAACACGCGTCAAATGGAGTTAATTATACATCGTTACCTCATCAAGTAATACCGATGTAAAACTGTACCGAATCGATAAAAAGTATGTATATTGATGGCTTGAAAATGAAACTAATACTCATCAGATAATAAATCAAGCCTATTTCATGCACATTTTAATCTGCATGCAGATTTACAGCCAAAAATGTAAATTAGATATTTTACTTTGATAGTTTAATGTTATCAAAGGTTGATGCGAAGTCCCCGGTAGCTGCAGAAGTAAAAAACAAATTGTCAGGTAGAAGCTTAACCTTAATATTGTACAGAACGTGCGTCAGAGCCCAAGCGGGTTGAGAGGCTAAAGCCCGGAAAACAACGGGGGGAGGGGGGGGGGGGGTCAACGCCTGTAGAAGCTGCTACGTTTTATTAGCGATAATATGGTCTAAATCTGGCGAAATACAGATTTAAAGGAGTAGCAGACAGACCGATTTTTTATCTTTTCTTCGTTATTGTATTCTAACTCTTACTTTCTTAAGTGTACGACCACGCTGAATTTGTCTCCAATTTGTTGACCGAATTCGCATCAATATGAGACCGAGTTTTGAATTTATCTGGGGCGTGGTGTGACACCCCACACCCCCATTTGTATGTCTATGAGTTTACTTTCTCAATGTATAAAAGTGCAATTCAATTTCCTGTTTACAAATACAGCGTTAGTGTAAGCAACGATCACTTTCAGTATCATATTAGTCCTACTAGGCTTTGACTCTTAACTTTTCGATTTACAAAAGATGTTCATACCATAAGGAAATTAAATGTCTACTGATAATTTAACTTAGTTTCTGCTTGGTTGCTGTGATTACCATGGGAAACAAACGAAATAGGGGCCCGTTCTGGAACAATAAGTGATACATCACTTGTATACATACGTGTTTAATTTCCTCTATAGAAGTGAAAACATGAATTAAATATTGTTTTAAATTCACATTTGTTTTTAATGCTTTCCTTAATATCATTACCGACTTATTATTTATAGTCATGTATTTTTCAAAGCAAATCATGCATTAATGTTAATGTTCGTTTATACTTTTCAAGTGCCGACCTAGGGGTGATGGTGTGCCCCCCCCCCCATCACCACCACCACGCATTTCAAACTAACACAGCATTTTCAAGTAGAAAACATAGCACAATGTTGCGTTTGGACTTAGATATGTGTTAAACTCTGCCTCAGAAGGTACCATTTGAAGTCTGGGGAAGGACCACAGACCCCACCCCTTTTCCCCCACTTCCCAAATAATGATGCCGTATTTCACTACCGCATGTTCCTGTTAAACACAAAACGTGTGTCTTATTTTTGCCTTTATAAGTCTTTGATGTTATTATATTCAGCTAATGTTACCCATTATGATATTTCGAGTACGGTGCATTTAGTCCCAACGGTTCTTTTACATTTTTGCTCTCTGTCTTGCTTTCGCTTATTTTTTTTTAAACATTTTATTTTTATTTTAATAACCAAGCAATTACAAAGGGATCACGGGCCACAACTAACATAATACGGTAGGCGGAAGGCCTATACCTTTCTCCAAAATTTCAAATATCACTAATCCTGAGTTACATAAGATCCCTGGTAGTAGTAGGAATAATCAACTTATACCGTTGTGTAAGTAAATAAACTTATGGACTGTGTCAAGCATTGTGTTGATTTCGTTTGCTTTCGTTTGCTTGGACAAGAATTAAGTTAGACTTCGCGGATTTATTCTGCAATTCAGATTGAAAGAATAGTTTCTGCGGAGGTGTGTGTGTGTTTGTATGTGTGTGTTTGCCGGGGTGGGGGGGGGGATTGAAAAACTCCGAGGGGGAATGGAACATGTACTTTCATTGTAAGGGCAAAGCACATCATTACATCAAAGCCCTACA
>JAIPMN010028105.1:0-15283 GCA_020650975.1 Apostichopus californicus
GTGTTTATAACTTGAATGCATTGAAAATTGCAGACAGAAAAAGTAAATATGAAAATAAAATTGTTCCATAAAACACCAAAACGACAACTAATATAACGAATACTTAAAAAATTGTAGATGTGCTACAAATGATTTGTTTAAAGCCAAATTTTCAGAATGTCACCATTTTACAGAGATTCGCTGTTAACAATGAGAAAGAAAACGGTTTTAAAATCATGCAAATGTATTAAAAAATAACAGATAATAATAAAAACAAATAGAAGAAGGGCTGCTGGCATAATTACAAACTATAGATTTTTTTTTTTCATTGGCACCAATTTATGCCTAGACCTTTTAAAGAATATCAATAAAATTGAAAGCATTTTTATAAACGATTGTTAGGGAATAAATGATTTAAGATATACAACCTGATTTATTATGATGGACAAACTACACATTGACACAACAAATATTTCACTTTACTTCAAAATTCATAATAGACAAAGGCAGAGAGAGATATCTTTATTTCAGTGACATATCATAAATATAAGCTGAACATGAAATGGACAACACCAAAAACAAAACAAAAAACGAAAAGGTAAAAAAGAAAAGAAACCCATATAAATTTTTAAAGGAAAACATAAAAGTCTGAGTATAACTTTGCGTAGCTGTTAATAAATGAACCCCCCCCCAAAAATAGTAAAAAACACCAATTTCTTTCCACTTTATAAATGAAACAAAATAATGCAATAATTTTATCACATTTCCTCTTACTCCTCAGGAAATTCATTCTCTATTTTTCTCCAAAAAGTTCTTGTTTCTAAATTTGATAATTTTTCTCGAAATTATTTATCTGACGTCTACATTGTAAATGATACCTTTGAAAGTCAATTGTTAAGGATATAAAATATAAAAAAAAAATAAAAAACTTACTTAAAAAAAAACACCAAAAAAATACAGAGAAATTACAAAATGAGTGATGTGATGTAGATTCCTGACAAATGGCATTTACTGTTTTTTTCTGTCTCACCAGACTTTAAAAAAAATTGTAAATATATAATATAAGCTTTGCATTTGGAAACTGAAATCAAATGACAGAATTATTGCTTAAAATAATGAATAATTATTTGTAGCTGATGATTGGTCTAGCCTGCCATTTCATTCACAGTGGCTGATTCCTCATACACGGGATTGTCTAACGCATTACTGTCCGATGGGGTCTTCATAGAGGTAAGTTGAGGACGCATCCACCTTGCCGTCTGAAGACACGGGTACGAGATAAGGGCTGGAGGATTCGGTAGACTCTGCCTTTGCCACCTCTTCTTGCGGAGTTTCTTCTGCTCCGATGGATCTGTGGTAACTCGGAGAAGCTTCATCCCAATCCATGGAACGGTGGTAAGGATTCGATACCACGTTATCCGTGCCGGCCTCTTTGTCCCCGGGTTCGTATTCTTCCAGTGGGGGGACATCGTAGTGATTCTTGACAAGAGAAAAAGATTTACGAATGATAGCCATGAATGAAACTAGAGACTAGGGCACTTCAATTTAACCGACAGTTTACTGCCATTTGGCGCCCCCCCCCTAACATTTGCTGTAAATGCCCATGAAAAAATTCAAGTTGTCGGTGGCAACAAATGTTTCGCCCCTTTCATCATCCAGGTTGCCGTAGTTGCGTGCCCTGATAAACTCCATCGCTAGACTAAAATAAGGGCTCAGAAATAGGCCAAAACTCCAGCAAATTCAGCAGCTACAGGTAACATATTTGACACTTTTAAAATTGTTACCTACAATCTAAAAAATTGTTCCCTTTTTGTGTCATTTCTGTATTTGTTCTCTCTCTCTAACATTTCTCTGGAAATCCAAAGCTTCTAATTTGCCTTTAACAACTTGTTGCCCCAGGCGCGTAGCGAGGAATTTGCCAAGGGAGGGGCGAAACTGTAGGCAATCTTTCAGAACCGTAGATACAGCATTGCAAACTATCTAAGCGTAGCGCCACCATGAGTTGGCGCGAAGCGGAAAAGAAAAATTTGGCTGAAAATGCCTCCCAGATCGCTGGAAATGGCACTTCCCAGGCCTTGTTAGTTGCATCTTAGCATTTTCTCTTTGAAATTACTAGCGATATCATAAAACATACAAAAAAATATGCTCAAGGGGGGGGGGGCGGCTGCACGGGGGGGGGGGCGGCTGCCCCCTTTGCCCCCCCTTGGCTACGCGCTTGTGTTGCCCTCCTCCTCCTCCTTCTCCTCCTCCTCCTCCTCCTCCTCCTCCTCTCGGTCCCCAATTCAAGCCCCTTAATTCAAGACAGTTCTCCGAAACACGAATCCGGATTTTTCATCCCCAGATTGCAAATGGCAAGACAGTTTTATTTGTTTTTTTTGTCAACTGCGATTAGGAAATAAACCCATATTTTTTCTTTTCCTTTATATGGGGGTGGGAGGAGGGTGGGCAGGGAATGATGAGGGTTGTCCAAAATTTGTTATTGCTTTCTCTTCTTTCTGGTTTTTTGTTTTCCTGACTTCATATCTATAAGTTTCTGCAAACAAAGTACAACTTACTCAAAGGCAGAACTATATTTAGATCCTTTATCGAAATGATACGTGCAGTTCATATGGTAAAGAAATGGGGGAAAAAATCCTTGTAGCTCTAAATATCAGAGATTGTTGTATGAACCAGAAAGCCATTGGGCTTATTGTGATTCCTTGCCAATTGAGATTATAATTCCAAGCTTTCGTCATTGTTGATTAAACTGATCAGCACTGTTTTTTTCACTGACTGTGGCCCTACCTACTAAATATGTTAACTTACCATGATTACAAGCTATTTTTAGAAAACAATCAACTCAAGCCCTGCTACCTAATAAATGTGCATAATATCAAATTGAACATACATTATCATGTACTCGCTATCCACCAACACCTTCACGCAAAGTATGATTCAATTCTGAAAATGTTTACATTTGACCCTGTGACGTCATTAATATCATTATTATATTCTTGAGGTGAGCTCCAAAATCAATAGGGCTCTTCTACTCACTATGGCGCATATATGTACCAAATATGACTTCAATCTAACTTGTTGTTGTTCAGTTACCGTGTTTACAAGCTATTTTAGTGAAAATAAACTTAAGCCCCGCCCCTAATAAATATGCATAATATCAACTTGAACATAAATAATCATGTACCCACTATCTACCAACACATTAATACCAAGTATGAATAAATTCTGACTTTCGGTTGCGAAGTTATAAGCATTTGCAGATTTTCACGTTTGACCCCGTAACATCATTATTATTCATGAGCACTAAAATCAATATGGTTCTTCTACTTACTATAGCGCATATATGTATCAAGTATGACTACCATCCAACTTCTCGTTGTTCAGTTACCGTGTTTACAAGCAATTTTAGTGAAAATCATCTTAAGCCCCGCCCCCTAATAAATATGCATTATATCAACTTGAACATATTTGTACACACTATCTACCAACATATTAATACCAAGTATAAATAATTCTGACTTTTGGTTGCATTTGAAGATTTTCAGTTTGACCCGGCGCTTAATTTTTATTCATATGATGAGCACCAAACTCAATAGGGTTCATCTACTCAGTATGGCGCATCTATGTATCAAGTATGACTTCAATCCAACTTGTCATTGTTGAGTTATCGTGTTTATGAGCCAAGGGCGTCACATACACACACACTCACGCACGCACGCACACGCAATCACCATCGCATAGATTCCTTGAGCCTTCGGGCAAGGAATCAAAAATGTTATATTAGTACTTCCAGTTTCTAATATTTAACCCACCAGAAAGAAACAAGACCAGCTATTCAATCTTGATTATTCTTTGTTTTAACTGGTTCAGTTTTTGGTCATGTGAAGGAAGGTTACACATTATTAAACTTTTTGATAAACTGATTGCTTGTGAACAGTATGGACTGCATTCTTTTTCTTCTGCTTTCGTAGGAAAATTGAATTTTAAAATTCCAGATAAACTTACATTTGATCTTTTGCTTGATCTCTTCTCTCTTCCTTCCGATTTTCGTGTCATCACAGCGGAAGCCTGCGGATAATACAAGAGATCCAAACCAAGTGCAATTTACATTCCATCGTCCATATTGTGACATCCCTTATAGACTGTAACATGTACTCTAACAGTGTGATACAAGATAGCATCAAATCCAATGATGTCTGCTAAGTATGTAAAGAGTAAATATATGCACACAGTAAAGGTAACTATGGGTAAGGCTATAGTATGGTAAAAGAGTAAAAATAGGCACGCAGTATTGGGAACTATGGAGAGGCTGCAAGTATGGTTAAAGAGTAAAAATAGGCACCCAGTATGGGGAACTATGGAGAGGCTGAAAGTATGGTTAAAGAGTAAACATAGGCACGCAGTACAGGGAACTATGGGTGAGGCTATAGTATGGTAAAAGAGTAAACATAGGCACCCAGTATAGGTAACTATGGAGAGGCTGAAAGTATGGTTAAAGAGTAAACATAGGCACGCAGTACAGGGAACTATGGGTGAGGCTATAGTATGGTAAAAGAGTAAAAATAGGCACGCAGTATTGGGAACTATGGAGAGGCTGCAAGTATGGTTAAAGAGTAAACATAGGCACCCAGTATGGGGAACTATGGAGAGGCTGAAAGTATGGTTAAAGAGTAAATATAGGCACGCAGTACAGGGAACTATGGGTGAGGCTATAGTATGGTAAAAGAGTAAAAATAGGCACGCAGTATTGGGAACTATGGAGAGGCTGCAAGTATGGTTAAAGAGTAACCATAGGCACCCAGTATGGGGAATTATGTAAGGCTGAAAGTATGGTTAAAGAGTTAATATAAGCACTCAGTACAGGGAACTATGGAGAGGCTTAAAGTATGGTTCAAGAGTAAACATAGGCACGCAGTACGGGAAATTATGGAGAGGCTGAAAGTATGGTTAAAGAGTAAACATATGCACGCAGTACAGGGAACTATGGGTGAGGCTAGATTATGGTTGAAGAGTAAACATAGGCACCCAGTATGGGGAACTATGGAGAGGCTGAAAGTATGGTTAAAGAGTAAACATAGGCACGCAGTATGGGTAACTCAGTGGAGAGGCTTAAAGTATGGTTAAAGAGTAAACATAGGCACACAGTATGGGGAACTATGGGTGAGGCTAGAGTATGGTTAAAGAGTTAACATAGGCACACATTATGGGGAACTATGGAGAGTCTGAAAGTATGATTAAAGAGTAAACATAGGCACACAGTATGGGGAGGGAACTATGGAGAGGCTTAAGTATGGTTCAAGAGTCAACATAGGCACGCAGTACAGGGAACTATGGAGAGGCTGAAAGTATGGTTAAAGAGTAAACATAAGCACGCCGTGCTTCATAATATTTTCCTTGGTTTCAATCACAATTAGAGCTAATGGACTTCAAATGATGCCATCCTCAACCCTCCCCTCCCCCTACCCATCTCAATCTTGTGCCAGAGAGGCCCAGGCTGCATGGTCCTCTACAGAGCCCACTGATTTACTTGAGGGCATACATTTGTTTTTACCGTGTATGGAACATCGTGACTGTTTCAATGACTTGGGCGTAAATGGATTCACAAACTTACGATGCAAACGGTGCCAATGATGAGGATGAGGAAAGAGAGAGCACAACAGATAGCTATGATGAGATAGAAGAAGGTTGGCTTCGGAGAAGTAGAAGAAGGAAGTTGGTCCACGGATGGCTTCGGAGAAGTAGAAGAAGGAAGTTGGTCCACGGATATCATCAAGGAGTCGGCCATCAGTTTCATTCCCTTGTGTTCCACCTGGAGGTTTCCATCATTAACCTAGTATTTAACAAGATGTAAGAGAGGCATGAATTCATTTTTGTATTTGAAGTCATCAGTGTCAGCAAAGAGCTGAAGTAGAAAGTAATACCAAAAGTTTAATTTCCTCAAATATAGGTACAGAGACAATACCCACAAGACTTCAAAAGCAACATAAAACATGTACCTCCACCCACTTCCCCCCACCCACTTCCCCCTACCCCCAAGAAGTGATTCTCTGAAAAGTCATCTAAAATTGACCGTTCCAATGGTCTCTTGTATAATAATCATAATCATAATATTAAACATAATACGTGGTAGGTTTTCTAAAGATCAATAAAAACTGAATCACTACACCCCACACAAGCTGAGTTAACAGATGTGAAACCACATCTGGTTGAGTTGTGTGTCTCGCAAAAGATTAATTCGTTGACCACCGTTTAAGACATATCGTGTTCTTCCGACGTACCTTCTCCATCAGTTCCTCGCCCGTCTCTGGTGACTCAGACTCGATGGTTGCATCGACGATCACACTGCCCTCACTTATCTGGCAATATAAGAAAAAACGGGAAAAAGTATTATTCAAGTCTCCAGGTAGTAGTCTGTCTTTGATCTGAACAAGAAAAAGAAAAAGAAGAAGCTGATTCCCATCGTTAACAGATTTCTTAATTGAGCAAAAATACTTTATACGCACAGATAGATAGATAGACAGAGAGATAGATAGACAGAGAGATAGAGAGATCTGTCTACATATTTGTTAGCTTCATAAAATACATGAAAATAAACAAAAGATGCTTGCTGTTGTCTACAGACGCAATATATGATGTGTCGTCCTTCTCAGCCTAAAGGTGGCCGACGTCGTTTGTGAAGTCGGCAACTTCTGCCCAGAATGTTATATGCAAAAGTTGCTAGGCTTTAATAGCTACATAGGCACTGAAAGAGTGTGTGTGATTGGTTAAAAGATTATTAGAGTGTTGATAATTCTTTTTACAAACAAATTTTCATTTTTATATTCAAGGTATTTAATAACATTTCATGTGATGCAAATGTAATATGTGATCATGAATCGAGGTGTTAATACCTCATTTTCCGACTGTGCGATGGATATTCATGTGTTTTCTTAAACCATCCAGAAGCACACTTCATGACATGTATGATGTACAGAACACCGACAGTTTCAGACAATAAGAGAGCTAAATATTGTAATAATACATCTCTTGAAGACAAAACTAGTTGCAAAATTATTGAAAATGTAGGGCTGTCAAGACACTGAAATTATGATTTTTTTAATTTCACAAATAAAGGCCCTTGAGTTCAAAAAACAATACAACCACATGGTTTTGTCAAACGTTAAATACTGTAACTGAAAAATAGATTTTAAACCCTGAATTATGCTTTACATCACCTTTCTGCAGTAAACCCTCCCCCCCCCCCCAAAAAAAAAGAAGAAAGATACAATTCATTCATAAGCAGAACTAATTAAAATTTACCTTCACTTTTTGTTTGTTCTATTTGCATGTGATTAATTTTTAAATGAAAAATCCTCAAGGTGACCAAACATTCGTAATCAAAACCAAAATATTAATTACACTGCATTTAGTCAACTAAAATTTTTACCTTATTGACAACAATGTCATCTCTTGGGACTCTTAATAACAGTGACATTGCATCAATAAACTCTCTGTGAATCAAATGGAGATGAAATGAACTCTTTAAAAGTGCACATTGAGCTTTGATGTAACAAAGAGTATGATATCTTAATATTAACCATGAATATTCTCATCTGAATTGTTTTTTTTATTAGAAGTCATAACAGCGGGGCACTTCAAAGAGAAAAAGTGACTATAATAGTAAAAATATATTTGAATAAAACTTGATCAATTTGATTTAAATTTAATTTGTCAGTAAAGACAGAAAGTCCTGGCTGTATCATGTGAGCTTCTCAGACCTAAATAATAGAGATATGATCCATACTGTAAAAGCATGGAGGAGGCCCAATGGATACAATTTTATCAAAGTGCCCTGAGGATGCCAATTATTTGTGTTATTTATTGCAAATTTCTTCTTTCTTTGTACGATATGAACTTATTACTCAGTTATAATACCTCCTACCCAACCCGCCCCCCCCCCACCCCCAAAAAAGAAGAGAAAATCTGTATCTGATAAATGAAGCCCTACCTTTCAAATTCTTTGAGGCTGTCCTTGATTAAGTCATAATCTACCTTGAATGTAATTATGACATTGATCCTGCAAGAGAAAAAAAAACACCAAAATTTAAAAAAAAAACACATCTTTTTAATAAGATCATTTCTGCAAAAGTTTGCACAGATTTTTAATTTTCAGGATAACCGACCATGTTCGGATATGCATACCAGCAAAGAGAACAACTTCTTAGCCTTCAGGACAAAATTCAGAATCAAAAATGAAATGATTCAAAACTTCAAAACTTTGAATGAATTAAAACTGAGGAAGTACTTACTCTGTGAGGATAGCAGCGAAGGAATATGTAAAATGGAGAAAAAAAAAAAAAACATAAGATGAGAGAAATTATTGCACATGATTATCGTCCGGTGGGTGATCTGGGGAACTTTATTACTCTGAGCCGGGGGGGGGGGGGGGNGAGGGAGGATGTTATAATATTTATCTCGGTGTCAAATCGGCTGACCAGGCAATAATTCATTCGGTATCAAGTTACAAATTGCTACGCAAAATGGGCAAATTGCGATGCAAGTGCAAATATGTGTACATTGAGTTTTTTTATTTTTTTAATATTTTGTTTTTAGTTTTTGCACACAGGAACCCATGATAGTATCTTATAAAGAGACAAATCTTGCAACACTGCTACACAAAAAGAAATCAATCAATATTTCCCTGGTGTTACGATTACAGCAACCACCCTGTCGAACAGATATACTGCAGGAACTGCAGCAAGGCTGTACTGATATAAAAAACATCCGGAGGTTAAAGGCATTAAAGACTCGCCCCAAACCGCGTGCCGCGCGCAATATTTTTTTCGTAGTACAGCGAGGGGAAAGTCATGAATTATTCATACATTTTAATAAATATTCAGATTACTTGTTTCTCAGCCACGTAAAGCAATAGCGAACAACTAAACGTTATGTGGGCTACTACTTGTACATGCTGTGTAATAAAGTTCGTATTTTGTATGGTGTGACGATATGATTGGTAAGTACTGTATGTAATTAGTAAAAATGTTGTATGGTGAAGCGAGTATCGACGAGCAGATTTTTGAGGCTCATGATTCCCTTGACCAGTCACAGTGAAGAATGCCTGGGTCTGGAAAGTACACAAAGAAAAGCGAAGTGGACATGATGCGAATTCCCAATGGTTTTGGTGTGAGTGATTGATAGGGGAGGGGTGTAAAGAGGCATTAATAGCCCACTAACTTGTAATTGTGACGATTGGACGTAGCTAACCGTAGGGTCGTAGCTAATCGGACTAGGAAATGGAAAGACAAAGAGTAAAAATTAGACTGAACAAGAGCCACACTATAGTTAGTAAAGTAAGAAAGTATAAGGTACACTCATGCCTATACCTCCAAGTCAGCCAAGGCACTGACATTCTCGTAGGTATCTTCATTTGAACAGAAACACGAGGTTACGGTCATGTTTATCCTATAAAAATACGTTCAACATAATCACATGTACAACGATGGAAAAAACTTTCTGCCAATGATTCAGTGTACGTGATCACGAGCTTGCGCAAAGTTGTACAACAGCGCTGTTCGCTGTTACAAGTGAAAAATTCATTTCTGCTCAACAGGAAATTTCTGTTAGATCATGAATAATTCATGACTTTCCCCTCGTTGTACTACGAAAAAAAATATCGCGTGCCGCGCTCTGAAAAAGTTAACTTTCCGTTGCTTGCAAATGACGTTTTCTTCTTGTCGCTACAAAATGCAGACAGTAATGAAACGTGATACCTTGTTATCTTTTATCTAGACCTGAGATGTCCACGCTGCTATGTACACTGTGTTGTGGGTATTGACCGTAGCTACATGTATTGACTGTACACTAGTGTCTAATTAATACCGACGGCATCAAGCTGTGTGAGTATTTTCTGGGATCGATGGTGGTTTTTAATACTTCTGTTACACCTCATTCGAAACTAGGTTAGATTACCGGCATGAGACGTTTCTTTGTGCGCGAGTCTTCACACCCGTTCATATCTCTGCAGACCAGGAGGGCCAATTTTGTGGATTGCATGGCATGAAATATTATGTCCTTTGCAGCTTGGCTGCAGTGATGCTGCAGCCCCCTCAGCATCTCGACACTGTCTACCGTATCATCAGTACAGAGAAATGATTACAATCTTGCTTCAGAAACAAACAAACTTATTGAAACTGCAACAGGCAAACAACCTGAAATATCCACCAGCCAAATATTTCTTTTATATCAATTCAATGCCATATGATATAACAGTGAACATAACAGGTATTAAACAAACCAAAAATTACTGTACATTTTGGAATTAACTCAACATATGGCCACCTAACGTATTGGAATGACAAATGCATTGCAATGAAAGCACTGTCATCTCCAAAACAAAAAGGGTAAATTTTTACTCACCACATTTACAGGAAAGAATAAGGTCCTTGGCAGTATTTCTACTACACGTACTATAAGATTAGTGGAAATGAAAGAAAGAAAGCAAAAATTCATAGCATAGTTTAGAGCCATGCAGGAAAGATGTTATTCGAGTGAGACTGTTTATTTAGGATGTGCATGAAATCTATTCTTTCGTCAATTCATGTCTCTTTTTTCATTTTTTAAATTTTCTTTTAAGGGTAACATATTTCCAAGCATGCCAAATTGGGTGAAAATATTCTCAGAACGCTTCAGTTACTTTGTGAAACAAAAATCAGGAAGAGTGATTTTTTGGTTGTGTCCATAAGTTAATTGTTTTGGCAGGGAGGAATTTCAATCCATATATAAACAGTGGTGGATTAAAATTTATTTGGTGCTATCACTGCTATGTATGATTGTGCAGAATTAATCAACGGTCTACCATGCATATATTTCAGGATAATGCTGTGACAGGCGTATAACTTTATCGATGGATGCACTTGACCTACCTCCTCATCACTTGAGTTGTACCTACAATCGTGCGTTATCCTACAACAAATGCATGGTATAGACGGTTGAATAACCCCGTAATTAATATGAAAAACCTCTGGACTTTTCTGTTTGAAACATGAATAGTTCAGTTAAGTAATCAAGTGCTTAAATTTCACAACTCATTCCGTCATGGATTTTTCAAGAGTCCCTACCATTGACAGGGACCGACAGTACTCGTTTCGTCATCTCTTAGCTGTCCTCCCTCCTCCGTGATACAGTTATTCTTCTCATACTTGGTTGTCGGTGGCAATTCCCTCTCTAGTGTTCTCGGGGGCTCTGATGAAGAAGTTCCGCCTGATCTGGTGGTACTCTCTCCCGAATCAGGAGTCGATGTTGGCGATACTGTTGTTGGTGGTGTTTTTGTTCGTACTACAAAAGGGAAATAAAAGGGAGAGCTAATTTTTTATTGGAATTTTCCAAAAGATGACTGAAGCGCTATCATATCCTTTGCCCAGTTTTTTGTGCTACTCCACAGGTGTGTGATATTTTCAAAGGAGGTTTATTGCTCCTAAGGTCTTGCTTCATACATCTAATTACCTTTTATTCACCCGTACGCTGGGATGTAGCCAGGGGGGAGCAATGGGAGCGATCACCCCCCCCCCTTTGAGTACCCCGAAAAATAAAAGTTAAGTAAAAGCAGGAAGTATCATTGCAGCCCTCTTTTCAGGTTGAAGGAAGCTGAGCGACCCTTCTCAATCTTACCCCTGAAATGCACAAGTCGAAGTTGCCCTTTTCAGCTTTTTACCACTTTTTACTTAATTGCGATTATTGACTTTTTTTATTGCGCTCTCATCTACCTATTAACATTTGTCACATTTTGTTGGTGTAATTTTCTGACAAAATGCTCTAACGGCTATTTATTCTTCGTTTAGCTGCAAATTAGCAAGGCCCAAAAAGTGTCATTTCCGGAGATCTAGGGAGTATCTTTACTCAAAAAATTTCTGTACGCTCCGCGCCAACTTGTAGTGGCGCTCTGCTTAGATAGTGTCGGAAGCGCCCCTACAGACCATTCTAGCCCCCTGACCAATACCCCTAGCTCCGCCACTGCTGCTACCCCCTCTGCATATACTTTTCACTTAACAAGGAAGTAACCCACTGGCACGACATTTTTTTCTGGTGGGGTTTATTGGTACAGGTATATTGTAGGAAGTACCCCACTGGCACGACACTTCGTTCTGGGGGGTTTATTGGTACAGGTTTATTGCAGGGGGTACCCCACTGGCACGACACTTCGTTCTGGTGGGGTTTTATTGGTACAGGTTCATTGCAGGGGGTACCCCACTGGCACGACACTTTGTTCTGGGAGGGGGTTTAATGGTACAGGTGTATTGCAAGAAGTACCCCACTGGCACTACACTCTTGTGGGGTTTATTGGTACAGGTTTATTGTAGGAAGAAACCCACTGGCACGACACTTAGTTCTGGTGGGGTTTATTGGTAAACGTATTATGCAGGAAGTACTTCACTGGCACGACACTTTGTTCTGGTGGGGTTTGTTGGTACAGGTGTATTGTAGGAAGTAACCCACTGGGCACGACACTTTGTTCTGGTGGGGTTTATCGGTACAGGTGTATTTTAGGAAACATCAAACTTAAACACTCTCTACCTGATTCAGCACAATCATCATGGATACGCTACAACATACCTGCAATTGTACAAACTTCTTGTGCACTGACTGCACCAATGGGATCTCGCTCTAACGAACTGTAACTCACAGTACACTGGCCAAGCTCTGGAGCTTGGGATGAATCGCCACAGAATACTGCCTCTCCCTGACCTAAGAGGGAGATGGAATAATAATAATGCGATCATTCGCCAGAATGATTGCAGTATTGGTAGTAATGGACGGTAGTAGAAGTAATAATCATGATAATAATAATAACAATAATAATCCTAATATTAATTATAATAATCAAGATCAATACCGATACAGTGCAAACTAATACACTAAAGACAACAACAATAACAACAAGAACAACACCAACAGTCAAGTATTATACTATAGTTGGGAAGAAAGAGACCAGAGTAAACAGATCAGAAAGCCAACAGGTTTAATGGTTCCATGCCACATTCCTTATGGGAAGATATCAATTGTGCACACAAGATTCTTGTCCTGACTGAGATGGATCCACATGCAACTATATTAAGTTCACTTAAGTTTCACTTAAAGAGTTTTTGAGATTGCTACCTATTCAGACGTTCACCTCTGTTGACTACAAATGACCTTTGACCTTGCTTTCTTCACTACCTTAGCTGGATTTAAGTACCAAGATTGATGTGGATCAAGCGTTTGCTATTTTGAGTGACTCTGGTTTAGATGGTTTTCAGACTTGGACCTCTTCTGAGCCTAAATAACTTTCGATGTCAGAAGTCGGTAGGCGTCTTGTAAATGGTTATTGCTGGAGTAACGTAGTACCAAGAATGATGTTTATCCAAAGCACTAACCTTTCAGTAATCATGTTTACAAAGTTTGCATGCTTTGAACTGTTGACCTCAAATGACCTTAGACCTCCACAGAAAACCATAGGACTCTTGTACACACTGAAGGTGGCCTCACACAGCACGTATAGAAATCATACAAGCTTTTCCTCTTGGATTTACTGAGGTTGCAACATTTCCCGACTTTTGACCTCTCATACCTTCAAATAACCTTTGACCTCCATATCAATATATGAATACATAGATACCCAAATTCCATATATACTAATTTTGAAGTTCATTGCTTTTTGGGTTATATCATGTTCACATGGTCATCTTCAAACTTTGACCTCTGTCTTTAAAAAAAAGAAGATAAAATAGGCTTCTTCTGCTAAAGTGGATGCAACTACCAAGTATGAAGTTAAGTCATAAAACTTTACATGTGGAGGAATTGTGTTCATAAGGTTGGCATACTTTGATCTCTGTTGACCTTTGACCTCCACATAAATCGATGGAGTTCAAGTATGAATTAAGATGGATCCACCTAAGAAGTTTTAAACTTTACTTTAACAAGTTATCATGCTTACAACTTTCCAGAATGACCTCTCTTGACCTCAAACGATCTTTGACCT
The DNA here is from genome assembly GCA_020650975.1 of Apostichopus californicus. NCBI lineage: Eukaryota > Metazoa > Echinodermata > Holothuroidea > Aspidochirotida > Stichopodidae > Apostichopus > Apostichopus californicus. The sequence continues at coordinate 13,973 of JAIPMN010028105.1, forward strand.
GGACGGACGGAGAGTCATTTCTCCCCCACAACTGGTAAATCCTCGTAACAAGTATGAAGTTGATTCATAATGTACTTTTACAGTTGTGTTAACAAGCAAGGCATCACATACACACATACACGCACGTGCACCCACACATACACCCTAACATGCCATCACCATCGACAGCAATCAACAAAGACCCATAACATTGTAATGTTATGTAACATGATATTTTGCAAACTACATTCAATGAGAATATGTTATCATCTTGTTTAATCCATCTTTCATTATGCAAGTTGGATAACCACAAAATGTGGCAATCCATGCAACGAGCAATTATTAACACGATAATACATATCAAATGCAGTACGTTAATTGAGAAATTACTGCAAACTCACCCCCAGATATGTAAGAAACTCCAGTTGCAGAGAGACATGCTTCATCATACAGACAGGTGACATTGGTATGAGGCTGGTTAAAAAGCCCAACTGTATCCGTGGCAAAGGTCATACAGATTGGCCCATCTTTATATTTAAAACAATAAATGGGTACTCTAAATGTTACATTAAAAATGATACTAACTTGGCTACGAAACTTTCATCCTGTTTTCTATGTTATCTCTAAGTCTTTCTAAAAAAAAGAAGCCTGATTTGTGTTGATTCTGATCATGTTCCTACAATCCCACTATATCAACATGAAAATTTATAAAACAGGAGAAATCAAACAGTCAGACCTTAAAAGTTTCTTTAGGCGTTTTTCCCGCACAGGAATTTTGTTCACATGTTGCCTGGACTGAGCTGACTGATCATCAAACAGCTTTTTTTCCTGTCAATTTTTGATAACTATGTTCCATCTGCAGCAGCTATTACATATTACAATCACTATTATTATAAAAATAAAATAAAACTGTTAGCAAACTGCTTATCCACTAGAGAGCCTGTGTAAGAGAATGTGTAAAAGTAAGTTGGCCTGACGATTGGATCCTAGCAGGATTATCTTCAAAGGCTATATGACAAGTAACATGACTAACATTTCTTCTGTCCCCCTCCTTCTCCCCTTGTCCCGCCCCCCCCATCACTCCTCTTCTCATAGCTCTCTTCCACCCTTTTTTCTCCACACCTTTCTGTCTTTGTCCTGCTGGTTTCTTTCTTTCTTCTCTCCATCTCTTGTCTACTAATCCCCTTACATCTATCTCTTTGTATTTACCATGCTCATTAACCTGTCTGTATTCTGTGCATGTTTTTGTCCCTTCTGTTATTGTTACTTGTCATTTAGCCTTTGAAGATAGTCCTGCTAGGATGGAAACGTCAGGCCAACTTAATTTTACAC
>JAIPMN010028111.1:0-13171 GCA_020650975.1 Apostichopus californicus
GTGGGTCATATTATTAAGACCCCTTTCTATTCATGTTTCTTGGTTGTCATGAATGTCCCACACTCTCAATTTTTACCTGTATTTATCCTTCTTGGCTGTGGATGAATTTGGATGTTTATAAACTTATAAGTTGTGACATAAATAGGTGACAAGATGCTTATTGGTTGACATTTTAGTGTCATCTAATGGGTATAAATAGCAAGGTTATTTAATTAGATTCCTTTCGATAACATAGAAAACAAATGATGATAATGAAAAAAAAACATCCCACAATATTTTGAAATAGCTGTGTTTATATTGTGGGTCATATTATTAAGACCCCTTTCTATTCATGTTTCTTGGTTGTCATGAATGTCCCACACTCTCAATTTTTACCTGTATTTATCCTTCTTGGCTGTGGATGAATTTTGGATGTTTATAACTTATAAGTTGTGACATAAATAGGTGACAAGATGCTTATAGGTTGACATTTTAGTGTCATCTAATGGGTATAAATAGCAAGGTTATTTAATTAGATTCCTTTCATAAATAGAAAACAAATGCTGATAATGTAGGCAGAGGGCAGGGACCTTACCAATAGAAAATAGAACGAAAATATGGATACAATGCTTTAGTTGACAACTTGTTGATTCCAATGAATAAATCCACTCTATTCTGTAGAGTCTTCAAGTTTATCTATAACCTAGCTCTGTCTGGTCGTGAATACTATATGGCAGAAATCTTATCTATAACCTCTGTCTGGTTGTGAATACTATTTGGCAGAAATCTTATCTATAACCTCTGTCTGGTCATGAATACTATATGGCAGAAATCTTATCTATAATATCTGTCTGGTTGTGAATACTATATGGCAGAAATCTTATCTATAACCTCTGTCTGGTTGTGAATACTATATGGCAGAAATCTTATCTATAACCTCTGTCTGGTTGTGAATACTATATGGCAGAAATCTTATCTATAATATCTGTCTGGTTGTGAATACTATATGGCAGAAATCTTATCTATAACCTCTGTCTGGTTGTGAATACTATATGGCAGAAATCTTATCTATAACCTCTGTCTGGTTGTGAATACTATATGGCAGAAATCTTATCTATAATATCTGTTTGGTTTTGAATACTATATGGCAGAAATCTTCACGGGTGTGTTATAATAACGTAGATTTGTCATGAATTCAATAACGGAAGATATTACTTAAAATATAATATATTGGACTCACCCTCTGCAGATACCCTGATAATCAGGCAACAGCAAATCCCAAGAATAATTTCAAATCTCCCAATCTGTTGGTTAGTCATTTCGCTTGACAAGTCTGGCATATCCTTTTATCCTTTAAAATTGATGCAAATCCTCAACTTTGAGCTAAATGGCAGATCCATGGTATAAAAAATCTGTAACGAGAAGAATGCAACTGGTAAATATTAGACAATGTTCCACATGTAATAGAAACAATGAAAGATACATAACCAAAGTACTGGTAATGTCAGCATATGTATGTATGTATGTATGTATGTAATTTAGATCCTCCTGCAAGCAGGAACTCGCGAAGAAGCCTCATTGGCTTATCAAAGCTGCAAGCTGACCGAAGTCAGTCTCTTACATTCATATTTAACGTCCATGATTATGAATTGTTAATTGTCAACAACTCTGTAACTGGACGACATACATTAATCTGGGAGTGACTCGAACCGGGGACCTTATGATTGTAAGGCACCGGCGTTAACCACTGAGCTAACACTCCTAGGGTATACTAGAGTATACTAGAGTATACTAACATTCCTAGAGTATGCTAGAGTATACTAACATTCCTAGAGTATGCTACAGATAGTTCATATCTAAGCACTCCTCAGGTAAGTATACAGCTGATTCCTATAAACATTTCTTCAGGTGTAAGATCTTCCTGACAAATATCTCAATGTTGTACTACAAGATATTATACTCTCAATAATCTCTTAAGATTGATCATAAATTGTACCATCTTAATACTGCCCTTTGGTCCAAGATTTGCAATTGCACACAAATTTCTCCCACAAAGTTCAAAGAGAAGTTGTTTGTAGTAACCTGTCCTAGCAGCAGCTGTTTACATCTTTAACCACTTCCTTTTTTTCTCATGTTTCAGTGAACAGACTGCTTGATCGATCAACGTAACAAATTGTAGAGTCAACTCCCCATAGCTTAGATGATGGTTTTCCCACCATCTAATTATTGATCTGTCCGTTCTCAAACAGTCCGGCAAATTGCATCCCTCAATCTCTGAAGGTTTCTATGTTTTTTGGGGAAAAAATGTATTTCATTTCTGACGTCAATGTCTGTTCAGCTTATGATTATTACGATGTTTTTCGTGAATCCAGTCGAGATGCCAAAAAATTTGTACATATCAATATTGTGCAATTATTTTTATACGTGGAACAAGATGAAGATGAAACTTAAAAAGCAAAGTGTCTCTCACAGAGTAATGTCTGTGTGTTAGAATTGTGTCAATGGAATGTTGATCAACTGTGGACATCAAGTCCATGCTTCGTGATGAATCGTGGATACATATGTACTTTGGAGAGCAGTGATATAAGGATTCATTCTCAAATTACCAGGCATGCAAAACATTTTCAACATGTTGATTACATTTTACTGCAGTTTGGAGTTTTACCATATTTTGTTAGTTTTATTATTGTCATCTTTAATGAGGGTAGTCCTCGGTGCAAAGCACTGCTTTCCAGAGGAGCCCTTGGATTTTTCATGTATTATGCAATCATGTACACTCTAGCTTTAGGCCATCTTATGGGGACTAGGAAACATTCATAATGGGGAAGAAGAAACTCTAATTATGAGTGTAATTATGAAAACCAATTACATAACAAAGAGATCACCTAATAACATTCCGTTCAAAACCTGAGGCTGCAGAATGAAACCAAAAATTGCTGAAAAGTAGAACTTTCTACCTTTAGCAATGTTATGTTGAGGTTTAGCATAAACAAAAATAATAGTAATTTGACACAAGTTGCCCAGTGGTTGATGCAACAAAAATAATGATACTCTGTTTTTAGAGTATATCAGCTAAATATTGTTACATACATATTCCAGAAAATATATCAAAGCTGTGAGAGAATCTTCAAAGTAAAGTAGAATATGAGAAAAGTTATCATGGCATAGATCAATGGATAAACTTCAAGCCATGGCATTGCCACATTACAAGGTGAATCTCTCAGAAGTCTAATATGTCCAAGAGAAATTAATATTGTTCATAAACGATCCAATGATAAACAACCAAATCATACACTGTATTTTATTCTTAATTCTTATTCCTATCTTCTTTGAATTCAACTTTCCGAGAGCTGCCTAGTATCATCCATTGAACATCTTCAGATGCATGTCATACAATGCCTTTAGAGAAGAACTTCAAATCAACTTGTTTTACTATATCCAGCTACTCCTGAAGGATAATTAGCGGCCCTCATCTGGCCTTGACAGTTGTCCTTGTAAAATATTGCTCAGATCATATTGATTTCAGGGGCCATTTATTGAGGTTATGTATGTATGTATTTTAGATCCTCCTGCAAGCAGGAACTGGCGAAGAAGCCATCATTGGCTTATCAAAGCCGCAAGCTGACCGAAGTCAGTCTCTTACATTCATATTTAACGTCCATGATTATGAATTGTCAATTGTCTAGAACTCTGTAACTGGACGACATACATTAATCTTGGAGTGACTCGAACTGGGGACCTTATGATTGAAAGGCACCGGCTTTAACCACTAAGCTATCACTCCACTATATAGCAGTTAGGTTATAGCAGTTACGTTATGGTAGCTTTTAGACTTGTTACAGTGCATTACCAGCTCTACTCTTTACAAGTCTGTTGTCATAGTATAAGCACTGATATATTGACACGATCAATGCTTCAGTCTTGCTATGTCAATTCCCAATAAGTTATTGGTCCCCGTCTCTGGAACCAGCTGCCTGTGGGTATTCGTGTGGCAGATTCCGTCTCGGTCTTCAAAGGTCTCATGAAAACATATTTATTTACTGCGCAGTAATGTTTGTATTTTTTGCTTGTGCTTAGGATTAATGTTTGTTTTTATTGTGTAGTTTATATTTGTTTCTGTAAAGCGCTGTGATCTTTTGTAGAGCGCTCTATCAAATACATAGTCATAATAATAAGTAGTTTGTTAGTTTTTTGGGTAGTATGTCCAACACAAGTATCTCTTTTACTTAAACCAGGAATGATGTTTGATGTTCGCCTTCTGCTTGTAAACAACAGAGTACTAGTCACATGACATTTTTATTTGTCAACCTATTAGTATTGTTCAAGACATTTACATTTCATAATGTAAACTTATGGAAGAGTTTTCTCTGATAATCATATTTCATAATATTTTTTCCTTTCTGCTGATCAAGAACTCAAAAGGATAGTGGATAATTTTAAACAGAATTATGCATACTTGAAATACATTTTATTGTTTGTCATCAATTGATTCATTGATAGAACTAATTAGCAGTACCAATTAAAGCCAAACACTTTACTTTATGTTCCTTTCAAGGACCTTCAATACATTTCTGAAATAAGGACACAGAGTTGGTGGCTTCAACAATAGGAAGACTAACAAAAATTCACTGCTTCAAGAAAATTTAAGTTCTTGATGAAACACCTGACGAAAAAAGATGATGGAAAACGTTAACGAAAAAAGAATCTTTCAAATTAAAAATTGTAATTCCCAGAGTAGTTTGATATTTAAATATTGAGTGTTTGAGATTAAATTACATATAAAAACTCTTCTTCCTAAAACTTAGTTATCAGGTTTTGCATGTAAATATTACAATAACTTAGATTTTACTTCTTGATAAATACTGAATAGATGTTGTAATTAGCTTTTCAAGCTAATTGTGGCAAGTATAGTATTAAAGTAGCTCTTGTGTTTCTAGTTCCTTTAATTTAATATAACTTTCTGCAGATTAAGTTAGTGACCATTGCCAGCAGCTAGCAAAATGTCAGTTTGTGTGGATATGTATGAATGTGTGTATGTAGTTAGATCCTCCTGCAAGCAGGAACTCGTGAAGAAGCCTCATTGGCTTATCAAAACCGCAAGCTGTCCGAAGTAAGTCTCTTAGATTCATATTTAACGTCCATGATTATGAATTGTCAACAACTCTGTAACTGGACGACATACATTAATCTTGGAGTGACTCGAACGGGGGACCTTATGATTGGAATGCACCTGCATTAACCGGTGCCTTCCAATCATAAGGTCCCCGGTTCGAGATAACTGAGATAACCGGTTCGGGTAATTGACCATTAAAACTCAAGATAAGTTCCGGGTCTCCATATGACCTAAACTTAACATAACACTAATTGTGCAGGATGTATAGTCTTGTGGCGGTAAAATGCAGATTAAAGTGACAAAGCTATTCACTCAAACATCGATTTGCCGAGATCCTCGGCAAAGCATGACTGAGGGAGAATCTCGCTGTACCTTAACCTGCTCCATGTAGTAATCTATATCCAACCATGTCCGTCTAATCATGCTGTAAGCTCTTCCTCATTTCAAACCAGATTCGGCCTTAATTTAATAGCTGTTCAATCGCTGAACAGTAATGGGCAAAATAAATTGTATCAACAGACCCTCATGAAAAGATCAAGAATAACCAATTTCAACGTCACCTGATCTGACCTGACACCAATTAGCCCTAACTGTGTTTGTACAAGTTTTTAGGTTAAAGCTAACAGATTAAGCTGACGATCTGTCAGAGGCTACTTAAGAGGAGGCCCAGTTTAATACCAGGATTGGAGGATTGAAGAAATGTCATCTGTTCCATGGTCACGGGAGATTTCCGGTCACGATTGTATCTGACACATTAAAGGCATTGAAGACTCGCCCGAAACTGCATGCGGCCATCTGAAAAAGTTAACTTTCCGTTGCTTGCAAGTGAAGTTTTCTGCTTGTCGCTACAAAATGCAGACAGTAATGAAACGTGATACCTTGTTATCTTTAGCTGGACCTGAGATGTCCATCACTGTATCGTTTATACACTGTGTTGTGGGTATTGACCGTAGCTGTTTGTATTGACTGTACACTAGTGTCTAATTACCGACGGTAGCAAGCTGTGTCTGTATTTTCTGGGATCGATGGTGGTGTCTAACACTTCATTCGAAACTAGGTCAGATTACCGGCATGAGACGTTTCTTTGTGCGCGAGTCTTCACACCCTTTAAGAAAGTTTGCACTTCTACAGATGGTAAGAGTAGGATTTGTCGGAATTGAAACTTTAAATAACTCTCTCTTAGGTACAGAGTTCTGCAGCCAACAAGTAAAACATAGAAAAGGGACAACGATGAAAGAGAAAAGAAAAGAAAGAAAACAGAAAAGGGGAAAGAGTAAAAGGAAATAATATCTGATTGTTGAAACTTTTGTGTAAAAGTAAGTTGGCCTGACGTTTCCAATCCTAGCAGGATAATTTTTAGCCTCTGAAGAAGATCCTGCTAGGATCGAAACATCAGGCCAACTTACTTTTACACATTCTCTTACACAGGCTCTCTAGTGGATAAGCAGTTTGCTAACAGTTTTATTTTTATTTGGTTGAAACTTTGAACTGACTTTAAGGTAAAAGAACACTAGTCATATTTGAATTGCACTGTCACAAAATTAAAGACAGACAAATTAAGACAAACCATTGGTCATTATTGTATTACTAATTTTAGCAATTTGTGAAACCAATTAATACAATCTTATCAGCATGACATAAAACTGATAAAAAGTGACCTTTTTTTTGGCTATTTGACATTTTCCTGCTTTCTGACCTTTCTAGCTAATTTCTAATGAAAGGATTTTTCCTTCCTTCTCTAAGTCCAGCCATCTTACCTCTTTCATTACACAATTAATTAATTAATTAATTAATTAAAGTGCATGCAGCATGCACCTAACACACTGACTATTCTTCGAGATATATTTGACGTCTGTCTCGTGCAATACCTTCGATACGGCATGTTAGCTACTCACTTCACTTACATTTCTATCGTTTTATTAACTTCTGTTTCTTTTTCAATGTTGTTTATCATTTTTATTGTCTTAAACAAAAGAGTCCCAAAGGGTAGAGGTTGCTGCAAATTAATGTTGAAATGAAATGCCAGAAACCAAGAGCTGATAATGTGTCTATTGGTAGCAGGTTATGACTCATTCTTGGCAATATATGCAACTGGAGCAGTGGAATGGAAGAATGATGGTTTTTAACCATGCTTTAATCAAATTAAAAGCTGACAATTCACTCAATTTCAGTCACTCTGTCATTAACACAGAAACCCAAATGGAAGACAAAGAAGTAGCAAGAGGTTTTGTTGTGACAATGTTATCGCACTTGAACTGAACACAAACATTCAATCAGTCTCACACTGGTGGAACGGAAATTGCGTGAACGCCTTTTTTTTCTCGTGAGGTTTACCACACCAAAGGAGAATGAAAGGAGGCAAATGGAAATGTTTGATTTGACACAAGAAGAAATGCCTTGTTGAGCAATACAAATAAGACATCATTGGTATCTTAGATCAGGGGTGGGTTATAACCTTTTTGAATGAATGGGCCAGATATAAGGAGTGAAAAATTGACTGGGCCGCACCTAACCAACGACCTGCTGTTGATTTCAAACCTTTGATTCCGAGGACTTTCAAGCAATAGGTGTGTGTACTTAATCTGTATTCACAAAAACATAATGTCAATACAGAACAGTTGATAGTTAATGGGGATAATAGGCCTACCTGACAGCATCATTAGTGCCGATAAATTCTAAGCAGCTAGCTCGTTTTTTGTGGTGTAAAATAGATTGAATTTTTTTCTTTTTCTTGAGACATCTCACGGGCCGCAAAAAAATCACCCACGAGCCGTATGTGGCCTGTGGGCCGTAGGTTGCCCACCACAGTGTTAGATGGTGCTATGCCAGTGCATTTGATCTTACTAGTTGTCACCTCCTTATAAGCTGAACTTGATAAGAAGATCCTTAAGTATGTCGCCCTCCACTTGTAGGATGAGAAGTATATATACTATGACATGTAAAAGTAAATACCAGATAAACAACAAATACTTCTCACCTGTATTTTATATTTCTCATCCCTGCCAACCCCCCCCCTCCACCCCACCCCCATATCCTGATTTACTCTTCTGTGGGCCTACTCTGTATATATTGCCTTCCATACTGCAGACTATTGTACTGTAACTAATCGATCAGTAAGAACAAAATACGAACATTTTATAGCAATTCTTCAATGTCTTCCTTTAGTAAGTTAAAATATTGCATAACAATACAATACTGTAAAGTTTCTTGAAAATTTCAGTCAAGGTTTATTCGAAATGACAAACTAACAGTCCAAGAAGATGAAAGTTCTCCACTAGCGTGTAATTAACACTAATATTATCAAATACGTGAGCAAAACATCATGAAATTGATTTGAATGATTTAGTTGCTAATTAACATTCATATAGTGAAAGAAATCCTTAATACTTTAATTGATACTTAAAGCTGTTTTGCTTAATTCTATTCAGGTTTGTTCAAAGCAAGAACAAACTGCAACAAATATACCCTGCTGCATTTGATCTAGCTGCTAAATTGATTTTAATGTTGCTGAAAAAACAGATCATCATAAAATAAAGTTGTTTTTTTTTCAAGTTTCAAGTTTATTAAAAATCCTGTATAAATACATGAAAGTGCATATTTATAAATGGGATATGAAAAACAGTTAAGAGTTATAAAGATTAAAATAGCATGTACTGTATGTACAAATAATCAATCTAAAGTTAATAAATGATTTAAAGTAGGTTTTGTGGAACAACACCCTGAATAAATATGGCAGCCCTATAAACGAAAGAATTTTTAAAACGTACAGTTCGAAATTTTGAACGATATGGTAAATGTATGTATTGAGCATAGCATCACACACTGTAATTCAAACTTACCACTGATAATAGTAGTTATAAAACCATCATAATGTTACCTTTTGTTTAAATAAATAAAACACCTGTCACAACTGTTTGTGTCCTTTTCTCTCCCCCTCTACAACTTAAGGAAAGCAGTCTGCACAGGTACTGCTGCAAGAGACTAACCACAATATTACACAACTCTTCACTGATCATGAAATAAAATGCTCAGAAATTCAAGTCCTTATCTTTCCATTTACCTTGTCACATCGATGTAAATTTGGAATCAAAATTAATAAAGTGTGATGGAAATGCTTCCATTCTTTTTATTTATTTCTTCGTTTTTGGTCTTTTTTTCCGTCTGGGTAAGATGTCTTTCACAATTTACTTACAGCTAGGATAGCTCTGTGACTCATCTGGCTATTTTGACAGCCTGGAGACAGTGTTGATTGCTTTCTCATGAAATAATAAATCCAAACTCCAAGAAATTTAACCACATCGTTGGCGGTTTCAAATTTGTCTGTTCTCACGCCGTTGTTTGATTTACAGAGAATCGAGACGTTTCAAAGGCTAAGTGCAAACGAACCGCAGATGGATTTTCTACATCTCGAGTGTGAGTTTCTGCTGCTTCTTCTTCTGAAACACCTCGGGCAGCTGCGTGAAAACTTCACTTTTTGAAAATGTTAGGCCGGGGAGACTCCAAAGATGCCGCAGTATCATGTATTTTTTTATTTCTCATTTCTTCTCTCCTGGCCGACGACGATTAATCATGTTACGGCCTTACCGTGATTCACTTACAACACTGATTGACGAGATTATGAGTAAACCTTCAAGGTCATGGCTTCATTCAGGGACTCCTAAATCAAGTCTGTTACCTGAGACAATATATCTCTCTAAAAGTGGGAATAGTCTGTATTCTGCGATATGGTTTGGCTGGCTGTTGAGTTGTGACATTAAAACAATTAAGTCTGTATCCTGAGATATTGTTTGGCTGACCATTGAGATGTGACATCAAAAAAAGAGTTTATTGCTGTAGTGGTTCATAACATTCTGTCAAAAATATAAATATAAACCAATAAAGCTGTTCTTTTATTTCTTTATACTCTTAAACCAGTTGGTTCAAAAGTGCTGGTTTGGTTACTATTTATTCTGTGATCAGGTGCAGGCCTGACAAGAGGGAGGGTTTTGGGGTCATAGCCCAGGGGCAAGTTAGGGGGGTAAGGAAATTAAAGCAAGGCCTAAAAAGGGGGCCTGGTGTCATAATTGTAATTGGTACCTAATCTGATCTGGCTCTTAAAGCCAATGATCACATGACATCTGCGAGCCCCTGTTTGAATCATGAGGTGGATGTACATATCACATGTACATCCTTCATTTCAGGGTTGCCAGTTAGACATCTTTAAACACCAGATATGTTCGTCTAAGAGACGCCAATTGCAAACCCACCTAAATCCTACCCATGCACAGAGTACATTTGTCATAATATAACAGCAAACTCGTATGTGGCGTACTTGCACAAGATTTTTCCACCAATTTGGCTGGTTGCATCACAGAAGAATGGCAACCCTGCTTTAGTTGCTGGGTTTTTTTTTTATATGTTTTTAATTATCAAGACTGCTCTATGAACTTTACTCCCAAATTTAGATCTTTAAATCAGAATATACTTAAGCTTACTATGATGATAAGCCAGGGTATATTGGTATCTAGCCTACTGTCTAGTCTCACTGGTAGTAACAAACACATTAAAAAACCTCATCTCTTGGATTTAATATTTATTGCTGTAATACATTTTACTTCATCTCGCTAGGGTCAAAACATCCATATGTATTAAAACAGTGAAGAAGATTATTACAACCCAGAAGCTCTAAGTCTTAAAAATAACTTGAAGACAACAGGTATTGTCATTTTCAATATTAATAAAGTGAAATAAAACATAATATGCAGATATACAACAACAACTATTCACTGATCACGAGATCCTGGCGAGTAAAGTTAGCTTCTACACGTACCATCGAGACGTAAAGATGAACGAAGAGAGAGATAGAGAGAGAGAGAAAAAACAGATCATTTTTACTATGATCAGTTAATTTGTATAGCTCTGAATGTCAAACTTTAGCGAGAGAAAGGCTAATGCTTGGTAGACTTACTTCTATCCAACTCTTTCTCTGTCATTTGCCATTTTAATAATGATAATAGCAATTCTGTCTCGAAGGCACTTATGAAGTTATTTAGCCTTATTTAAGCTGTATTGCTGCATAGCTTTTAGCTCTCATATGGATTGGTTTTAATAGTGATCCAGTCATTAAATGATATATACTCTGGTTTCGAGTCATTTCAAGTTGAACACAGAAGATCATTTTTTGTCTGAAATATAGGGAACAGCTTAAATTGTAATAGAGCCTAGAGCAATATGTCTTAACTACAGCAAAAAGGGCTTAGAGGGATTGAACAGTGGTAGGCTATGTATATGTTTACATCATATACTGTATGTTCAACATATTCAATGAGAAGTCCCCATCTTTATAAAGACTTTATGTTCTTACACCTGAATAAAGACTATGGTTTGAAGGTTACTGACTAAAAAGAATCTGCAAATATTCTTGACAAACTTAATATTGTAATAGATGCTTGCACAAGTCTAGAAATGACATCACAGAACCACTTTAGTAGTTTTTTATTACATGCTTTATATTTATTGATAGAATTAATGCTTGCAAATCTATTTCAAGCTTGAAAATAGTCACTCTGAAACTATACATAGCCTAACTAACAGAAATAATGGGCCACCCTGAAATGAACATAGCCTAGCTAACAGAAACAATGGGCCACTCTGAAACTATACATAGCCAATTTATAAATCATACGGACATGTCCTTTTACAGCATGGATATATCTGTTCATACATCATATGGACATGTCCTTTTACAGCATGGATATATCTGTTCATACATCATATGGACATGTCCTTCTACAGAATGGACATTTATCTTCATACATCATATGGACATGTCCTTCTACAGAATGGACATATATCTTAATACATCATATAGGCATGTCCTTTTACAGCATGGATCTCTTCATACATCATATGGACATGTCCTTCTACAGCATGGATATATCTCTTCATATATCATACGAATATGTCCTTTTACAGCATGGATATATTACTCTTCATATATCATATTTAGTGAGCCTACTGTATGTGGCATTTCATGCATATTTGGTAGTAATAAAGCTTTTTGACCTTCAGTAAAGATAATGAATAGTTCCTCATAGCTCCTCCACAAATCCTTTCATCATCAGAATGAATAGGTTCATCTTTATATAAATAGGATAATTGGTTTTCAAGAATACGAGTAATGAACTCCAAGCTTGCTTTCCAATATTATTTAAGTTACAGCAAGTCAACAAATGTTACACGTATTTCTCAAACTACAATATTGATTGCATTGTGTATGATAGCTATATGGAAGAGAATATAGGTAATGCTGTGTATGATGGCTATATAGGGAAGAGAATATAGGGTAGGTTGTGTATGATAGCTATAGGGAAGTGAAAATAGGGTAGGTTGTGTACGATCATAGCTATAGGGAAGTGAAAATAGGATAGGTTGTGTATGATAGCTATGGGAAGTGAAAATAGGGTAGGTTGTGTATGATAGCTACAGTATAGGGAATTGAAAATAGGGAACATTGTGTATGATAGCTATAGGGAAGAGAATATAAGAAACGTTGTTTATGTTGAGACAAACATCTGAGAAGAACATTAGCTGACTCTTAGAGAATTCAAGAAAGAAACCTTAATTGATACGAGTGACAACGTACATTTGATCATGTATATATCAGTTATGTGTACTTTGATACAATATAATGACCACTTCATTAGGCCACAATATCTGGTGATGATAACGGCCAGTAATAATAACTTCTTTTAAGTAAGCAATTAATTGAAAATAGACATTCTGATTAAGCCATATACGGTTCTCAAACTCCACATATTAATAATCTACCACTGATTTTAAACTATTCAGAGCTCCTTTGATTCTTTTGTGTTTTATATTCCTGCGTTGGGTCAATAATTTCTGACAATTTTCATTTTATCAGTTTGCTGAGTCAAAATGCAGTGTACCAATATACTTAATATTCTTGAAGCAGATTATTGCATTGATGTTGACTAGCAGAGTGTCCACAGAGCAAGTTAATTCTATTTTTTCCCCAGGATTTTTTCTTAAGTTACTTAGTGTTATTAGTATATAATGAATAACTGAATAAACTTTTCC
>JAIPMN010028114.1:0-12955 GCA_020650975.1 Apostichopus californicus
CATGAATACATTTACATTTACATACATATACATACATAAACATATATATGTCCCTGTCATTCATAGCTGTACGATTTGGCAGGATGTCCAAAAGAGAAAAAGAAAAGCTTAATGCAGTGATGTTGCAGATTGCCAGCCACTCTGCGACGACACCACGGGGCAACGACCAATCCACCGAAGACAAAAAGTCTCCAAACTGTGAAGACAGGTGCGACGAGAAGAAGACGCCAACCAATGGCCTGCCGTCCCCCAAAGTGTCTCCTTCGGAAGAATTTACCAAGAACGTTTCAGACGAAGTAGATTCAAGTTGTTCACCGAGGAGTGCACAACCGTCTGTGTCTCACGCTTCGGTCGATGTGAGACAAGATCTCGGGGTGACAGGAGTCGTGGCAGACAGCGTCACACCTACATCCAGATATTCACCTCCCCATGTTAACAAAACATCCTTGATACGTAACGGAAACCTCCCGCAACTTTCCCCCGTCTCGACGATGACGACAACCATACTCCCCTCAATTACGTCGGCCAGTGTGGCTCATAGAGTATCCACCAATCACCTTCCTCCGAACGGTGTAGGTATGAACAGATACCCTTCATATGGTAACAAACAATGCATGATGTCCGGCGTCGCCGGCGGAGACGGTCAAGCAGTACAAATGTCCGGCCACCCCATTCCGGTTTTGTCTGCAAAGAATTCAATGAAGAGCAGTCTCTCCCCAGTCCATACCAGGTCTAATTGTTACAACCAAAGAAGTCAAGTGAACGAGATGCCACCAACGTTTGCCACCAATAACGGCCACCATACAAGGAACAGCAATCACGATCCTGCAAGCAATGGTCACCCAGGAACATCACAGAGGGCGCTAGAGCACTTACTTTCTCAGCAGAGTGTCTTAGGCCATTCGCAGAATTACAAGGCCAACTTTATGTTGCACAACGGCTCGAGTTACGACATGAACGGTAGTGTCACACACGCAGCCGACAGGAAGCCGCCTATGACCTCTGTTTCCCTAGCGACACTCTTTGAATATCAAATGAGACAAGCTATTGTAGAGAGTAATACACCACCCTCAAATGGACAACAAAAGTTTCATCACATGCCTGCAAACTGCATCCCAAAATCAGAGCCTACAAATGGCTACGACAAAAGTAGTTTCCCCTTAAAGGGTCCAGGGAAGAGAAGCCATTCTCCAGCGAATGCGATAGAACTTTCACGACAGAAATTTTGTAAACTCGATAAAGAAGTTCCCACGACGACTAATTGTATGGGTTCAGAACAATGCAGTGGATACTTTAACGGTCTGAACCAACCCAAATCTGAAATATTGACTTGCAATAGTAATATGCCGGCGTGCGACGGCCACGATTCTACTTACACTGGCCAGGACCCTCGGTTGGACGGTGCAATCGATCAGTCGGTGAACGGCGTGATAACGGCGTCCAGGCATTTATCCTCCGCAAATTCGGAACCGTCGTGGAAACCGAGCGTCAATGGTAAACCGAGTTCGATCGAAGACAGCAAAAGTTTTCTGCAAGATTCATTCAACGGAAGACATCGACCGCCGAGCTTATCGGAGAGCGACAAAAAGTTAATCTCGCCCGTCAACTCCAAGGAACTCTTGCAACGGATAGAGATGGTCGATTCGTTGACGAAAGTGTACTGTTTAGAGATGGATTCGCAGAGACGATGCTTGGAGGGGATACTACATGTGATTATCAGACAGCACACATCGGGAGAAAATGTGAAAGTGAGTTTATACTTCCAGTCGTTAAAAGAAATATGCTCATTTTGGAAGGGGTGGGGGAGGGGGTGGGGTGGGATTTTTGCCATACCAAAATGAACAAGGCATGATATGTATTCACCACTTCAAGAAATGGCTTAAAACACGAGACAAGAGCCAAATGATTTGAGCATGATTTTCATCCTTGACATATTAGGTTTTGTCAAACTTCATTTATAAAAACAACCATGTTGTTTTTTTTGCGTGCATATCATGAATATTAATCAGTGAACCTAAAATTCTTAATCAGATATCTCTGAAATAGTATGTCTAATTAGCTTTTGTAGACATATGTACTTATATAATACAATGTAAGTGTTGTACAGTATATAGATACAGTACATGCTTAGGAGATGATAAAATTTGACCGCATTTAATTGACTTTTTATACCCTAGAAATATAACCACACGAACAGTGGAAGTAACGGTCAAACACATCACCGAGAAGAGCTATCCCCCGAAGAATTCTCTGGCAGGTTTGCGCCTGCCATCAGTAAAATTGTGTCATTTGCGAAAAGTATTCTGGGATTTGAAACGATCAGGCAGACAGACCAGGTGAGCAACGCAATAAAATTTCCAATCGTCTCTGCATTTATTAAGAGACGACCGATTTATTTTCATTTTTCTTTTCCATATTTATGTTCCAATGTGATTTTCACATAGTAGTTTTTCTAAACGAACTGAATGAGTGTGAAAAAAAAACGCTCATAAATTCCATGAAGACATGAGTTGTATTCATTTTTGCTGTCACTGTCAGAATACAGGTTTGACTTCAAATTTGTAGAATTAATTCTTGGAAATGTCAAGGATCATGAAATGACGAGCTTTAAGAGTTAAAGGGTTGTCCTGGTAACACACAATGTGACACTTTATTCCAGGAAGACTACAACATCCCACACACCGCTCGTCGGAAACTTCCGTAGTGTTTATATTGTTAATGACTTTGTAGGTAAACGTGCTGCTCTTGTTTGTTTGGGATAATTCCGTCACGACTGCAGGAAATATCATGTGCGTGATCTGTGATGATGTGGTCAGCTGGGTATATATATATATATAAATACATATATATACATTTATATATACACCTACATATTTATATTTCTATATGTTTATATATATATATGTATACATACTCGAGGTATAGGAGGGTAAATATGTGGTATACTTTTAATGGTTTGTGATGCAGCGCCCTCAACCTTGTTTACTACATTAATGGGAAATTAAATATGAAAATTCATAATCATTACCAGTGACTATAGGTGACTGTATTCACTTTACTTTGTACTAGAGTCTATAAGTGACTATGGGTGACGATAGTCACTTAACTTTGACTATAGTGTATAAGTGACTATAAAGTCTAAAGTGACTATTGGTGACTATAGTCACTCTACTTTTGACTAGTTCTTAAGTGACTATAAGTCTGTAAGTGACTTTATGTGACTATAGTCACTTTCCTTTTGACTAGTTCTTAAGTGACCATAAGTCTGTAAGTGACTATTGGTGACTATAGTCACTTTAATTTTTGACTAATGTCATAAATGACTTTAAGTCTGTAAGTGACTATGGGTGACTAGGATCACTTTACTTTTGACTATTCTATAAGTGACTATATGTAGTGACTATATGTAGTGACTATATGTAGTGACTATGGGTGACTAGGATCACTTTACTTTTGACTATTCTATAAGTGACTATATGTAGTGACTCGAGTCTTAACTCGTTACAAATCTGTTTTAGATGGCGATAAGTGATGTACCTCATTCATTTTACATTTAACAAATCTGTCTCGCTTACCGGATGAATCCTACCTTCTATTCCCATCATGCATTGCAGTTGACTTTGCTGAAGGCTGGCTGCTTTGAGGTACTTCTCCTGCAGATGTGCGAACTTCTTGACGGCGATCAGGGAAGAATCAAATTTTCGTGGGGGGAGAGCTTCACAAAAGAAGAATTACAAGATACTGGTAAATAAACCAATTAAGGCAATTTCCAATCATTATTTAAACAGAGGCTTCTATCTTGAAGTACAAAATGTTAAGTTCTAAGGGGTATAGAATTAGGTGATTAAAAATAGTTTGGTAAAGTCAAAAAAATATTCTAACAAATTTGATGAATTTGCTGCTAACATTTTGATAAGAGCTTCATTTTAAAATGGTGCCTGCTTTTCGATTTGTCAATGTCGTCTTACAGCTATACAGCCGGATCAGTTTTTCATACTACCGAATGCACTTGACCAAGACGACCACCTTCCTTTACGTGTATTAAATGTTTTCCTTTCAGAAATTGGCGGCTTCATCGAAACAATGTTTGAAGTATCCGAGTTGATGGAGTCTTTAAAGCTCTCATTAACAGAAAAGGCACTCATGCAGGCATCAGTCATTGTAGCTGCAGGTGAGAAAGTTTAATAGGTCAATTATTTATAGGAAGTTCGTATCACATACGATTGCTAGCTTAGCTTCATAACATGCTGTTTGTGCAACAACTTAGGACAAATCATAGAAAGGATGAGAACAAACGTTGTCGTCGTCGTTGTGCATACGGTTTGTGACATTCCATAGAGTGCGGTTAGATAGGCAATATTTATTTTATTACGCAGTGGCCAACTGTAGGCTTGTAATAGGCTATAGGCTAAATTTAGCTAATTGCATCTGCCAAACTAAGTAAGTAGTTGAATCAGTAGACGTGAATGTTATTACGATTATAATTGAGTTAACGGAGCTGACGAGTATTCAAGATCAAAAGAGCACTGACAAAACACCATGCTAAGAAAACAACAGTTTTAAAACATTTTTTTTCGACACCGAAAGGGGGGGAAGCAGTCGCTCCCCCTGCTTCCCCCTGGCTACGTCCCTGGTAGCAGTCATGGGGCTAAGTTTAATAGCTAGCCTACAAAGCATCATACAAGGATCGGAAACAAATGTATGTTATTGACATTAAATGATGGCAAGTGATAATATTTACAGATTTTGTCGTCCAAGAACGAGTATTTCTTTTGAAGTATTTGGTTCACAAGGAATATTGCCCCAAGTCAATAGTATAACCTTAGCAATTTTAAAGTAACTAGGCTCCCGTTACGTGAAAGTCTCCCTGAAATAATGCAACTAATCGGCTCACTTTTGCTATCTGGTGGTGTTGCGTTTCACTCATTGTAGACTTATATCTTCCCCCTCCGCCATCCACATTTTGTAGTGACGGTCAATGATAAACATTGTGGTAGTAGTAAAGCTCCTACACATGTGTATGCAATGAATACCACTCACCCAAGATCAAGTGGGATTATACAGTTACAGTCTTGTGGTTTGGTTTCATTAGTTAGAAAGAGTACTTACCTGACTGGGTAACAGATTTGGCCTGGGCTAAAAAAAATAATCAAGCAGACAACTACAGATAACTTACGAGACAGGACAGGAAATCTATTGGGAAAGAGATACCTCATGCTTTTATCGTACATGTGAAAGAACATGTTCCTGTTTACAGCTACTGTATTTGATATGCAGTATCAAAGTCACGCAATGTGTTTTTTCTCAAAATGTAATTCACAAATATGAATGCAAGACTGGTCTCCATCCAGTAAAAAAAAAAGAGAGAAAAAAAAAACAAATAAAATTTTAAAAAATGGGGAAAAAAATAGTACAAGGCTTTAGCCAAAAGTATTAGTCACAAGTGATAAAGTAGACAGCTATTTAATATATAACCATGTACTTCTCTTCAATTCAACTGGTTTTGCTTACAGCGATTGTTACAAATGTGAGAAATACAATATAAAATGTTTCTTACCAATCAATATTTCTCTCTCTTTCGCTTAGATCGAAGAGGTCTACAAGATTCTGAAGCAGTGCGCGAGTTACAGTCCAGCTTGACCAGCCTCCTGGAGAGGTTCCTCTATCTGACCCACCTACCGGACGCCCTGGTCTTCCACAGATGCCTTCAAATCGTTCTAGATTTACGCAATTTAAATCAGAAGTATGCGGAGAAACTACTATCGGGCTGAGACTAAGCCAGCTCCTGGATAGGCCAGGTGACTGGAGGGATTTCCAGATAGTTTTATGGGAAAAAGCAAACTGTTCTTTAAAGGGTGTGAAGACTCGTGCAAAAAGAAACGTCTAATGCCGGTAATCTGACCTAGTTTCGAATGAGGTGTAACAGAAGTGTTAGACACCACCATCGATCCCAGAAAACACACACACAGCTTGCTACCGTCGGTAAATAGACACTAGTGTACAGTCAGTACATACAGCTACGGTCAATACCCACAGCAGTGTACAAACGATACAGCGATGGACATCTCAGGTCCAGCTAAAGATAACAAGGTATCACGTTTCATTACTGTCTGCATTTTGTAGCGACACGAACAAAACGTCACCTGCAAGCAACAGAAAGTTAACTTTTTCAGATGGCCGCACGCGGTTTGGGGCGAGTCTTCAATGCCTTTAATTGCTGCTGACCCTAAATGATCTATGATATAAGACCTCCGTTTCAAAACTCTCGACCCGTGCATCGTCGAGGTTGCCAAAGAGAAAGATTGCAATAGAAGACAAGATGGGCTGAACTACTGATATTTGTCATATATCATTTTTATCTAACATTAATGATTAATCTTCATTTCTGTTTTATTCAAAGTTTAATAAAAAGAAGATAATAATTTTTACCTGTATGATTGACTTGAAATGGCAGATTATGCAAGGAATTTGTTATTAATATGAAATTAAAGAGTTTTTGGATATCCAAGCTGGTCTAGGCTAAAGAAATCGCTGCCATTTAATTGGTTTGAAGGAACAGCGTAGTGTGGTTTTACAAATAATTCTAGTCTTCAAAGTTTTTTATAAGAAATTCATGTAGAGAAAAGAAGCCGCTCGCAAATTTGGAAAGGAAATCACTTGCAACGAATGTTGCTGGACCATTAAATTTGAAGCACAAGCTTTTATGTTTGTTTGGGGGTGGGGAAGGGGTTACTAGGTCTTATAGGCACAAATAGAAACTACTCTTTAATATATTTTTGCAGCTGTTAGGGTATAAGGTTTTGTAACCTCAATTTGATCTCCATTTAGTGCAAGATTAACATTGGGGAGGAATTGGGGTGGGGGGGGGGGGTGTTTGGTGGTCATGACTCAAGTCTTCATGGAAGATATCAGCCTCGAAGTCTTCAGGACCACCAATATAGAAGACTCTTCTGCATTTAAGTAGTAAGAAGCATTTAACTAACACCCAGTTTTGTCCACAGAGACAACCCACCACCAGTTGCAGCTAAAGCTGTCCTGTGACGACAGAAATATAACTCCACTGGAAGAAGCGAAAACCTGTCAATGGGTGATACCAAGGAAAGAAACATAATTTGTAGTTTGTTAAAAAAAACATACAAAGAATATAGAAACTATAGTACAAAGATCTTCTGTCAATTGTACTTAACTCGTGCTGCTTGTGATAACAACATTTCAAAGAATAACAAAACAGGAAGATCTATTGAAACTGAAAGCAATTTTATTTTAATAGGTTAATGGGTACCATGCAGTGATAGAATTTTGTTTTTATTTCAATATATGTTTTTGTTGAATTTCCGAACGATTGATCTGATCTTGTTTTGTTTTGTTTTGTTTTTTAAATTTTGGGGTTTGCGGATTGGTCACATATGTTACCAATTTACAGTAAATTAATTCTCTACTCATAAAACTCTCTCTTTGTGCTTCACATGCAATTTGTTTGTAATAATATTATTATTATGATTTTGAAGATTGGTGTTAACTGACAAAGTTTTCAACCAGAAATGTTGTCTTAAGTCGATAGACCTAAGACGACTTTAGCCACAATTCTTTGCCGTCAACTTTGTTACCTGTGCCATTTTTAAATATGCCGTTTTAATGACTCGTTAGACTTTTTTGCAGCAATAATTTTGATTAAAAGATAGGTTTTGGAATTCTGTTCAATACCTACCATCTAATATCTAGTATGAGAAAAAAAAAAACCCAGAAATATTTGCATGCAATTTTATTGGTCTTGGTGTCACATGCAACATTAAACTTGAGTACAGCAGAATAACATGTCTTACGGAAGAACTTTTGTTGTTAAGATGATAAAAAGTTGTGAAATATATACATTATATAAACATGTATTGTCCTGTTATTGTATTGTATTTGTAATCAGCTGGACATAAACAAAAGGTCTGTGCTTAACTGGACTTGCCTAGTAAATGATTAAATCCATTTCTGGATTCTACCAACACCCCTAAAATGAAAAAAAAGATGAAATATGTTTTCTACATCAATAGAGTATAATGTAATAGATCACTGACATTCCCCCTCCCCCCACCCCACTTTGTCTAATTGTCCTGTATGGATGACGTCCAATCGATAATCCACACGAACAACTTGCGGTAACTGTTAGTATTACATTCTAATGTGAGACTGTCGCAGATGTCTACTTTTAAAATAACATCGTCATTATCGTCATTGCCCAATATTGAAAACAAATAGAGAAGACTGCCAAACGAAAAGGGAGTTCATCCCCTGGGCTGATGTCATCACATCTCTCCATAAATCATGGGAGCAGGTCTTTCCACAGAAGCAAAAGAGTTCCCTGATGAAATGGGGATAAACAATTCCATTTAGGAGGACAAATGCCTGATGGCAACAACACCTCACGCTAGGTCCAGTACTGTAGTCATGGCTCTAACATTTCTACCAGTCAAAGGTGTGTGACATTCCTTCCACTAAGGAGTACTAATGGTTGTCAAGGTAACTCTCCTTGGTTGATTAGAAGCTGAAGAAAGATGAAGTTGAAGAAAAACATAAAATTTTTGTTAAAAAAAAACTGACTTAAATACTTTGCAAAAAGATCGAACTACAAAGAGTGGTTATCTTTTTCAAGCAATTGCTAGGCAATTCCTTCAACCAGGAGAAATTGAACTTTTAAAACTGACAACAAATTCAGATGAAATCAAATAATACCTTGTTTTGTTGCAGCAGAGGGGGGCTTCTGAACGTTAGAATGAGGAACCACAGGTGTTCTGAAACAAAATAAGACATCTAATTATGTGACCAGCAATAAAATATTGCCAGTAATTGTGGAGTTGAAGATCAAGCTTAACGGAGACACAAAGCCAGCCCTCATTATCGGTGTTTAAGATAACTGTCATGAATAACTTCCCCCGATTTATATTTAGACTTGACCAAGTCTAAATATGACAACATCGAGCCACATGCTCTTGGGGGGGAGGGGGCGGGAAGGGCGAGGGAGGTTCTTCTTTATTTATTAATATGCTTATTTTCTGTAATGGAGATGGATTGTGCAAATGCGGATCGCTAAAATATAGAACCTCTTGACATGACCTAATGATGGTATTGAATTCAGTCTCAACACTGTTAACAATCTAACCTTGAAACAAAGAGAAAGTCAACAGTATCATATCCTAGCGCACTATTACATCACAGATTTACAAAAACGACAGCTCCCAGTCGTGACTTTGTAACTAGGATATCGCCCAAACTGTACGAGATATTTCTTAGCTGTTTGGGGGGAGTTCATCACAAAGATCTGTCATAATAAACCAAAGATGATGGGTTGGGTTTGTGTACTCATAAAGGCATTGAAGACTCGCGCACAAAGAAATTCTGATGCCGGTAATCTGACCTAGTTTCGAATGAGGTGTAACAGAAGTGTTAGACACCACCATCGATCCCAGAAAATACACACACAGCTTGCTACCGTCGGTAATTAGACTATAGTGTACAGTCAATACATGCAGTTATGGTCAATACCCACAACACGGTGTACATTGCAGCGATGGACATCTCAGGTCTAGATAAAAGATAACAAGGTATCACGTTTCATTACTGTCTGCATTTTGTAGCGACAAGAAAAAAACTTCACTTGCAAGCAACAACTTTTTTAGAGGGCGGCAGGCGGTTTGGGGCGAGTCTTCAATGCCTTTAATGCACAAAACTTCTGTTACTTCCATAGATCTATGCCCTCGACAAGTAACATACATCATATAACAAACCTCAATGTAAAGAATGCAATACATCTCATACATGTATAGAGAAATGAAACGGCTACATTCCCGTGGCCTTGCTCTACATTTTATTGAAGATGACATATGTTAGTAAGGAACTGTGGCAAAGAGCTGTTAGTAAAGACAAATACTCCTTTCTACTAAAGAAGGGAACTCTCAAGAAACCAAGTTCTCAAGGTTTCTTTAAACATTTCCTAAGGATTCCCCAAATATAATGAATCAATAACACTGTCAATTTGATTTCTTCAGATAGAACATGGCCAAGGAAGCTGCAAACACTTTATGAATAATAGTGATATATGCGACTGGACGCTTATGTAAAACGAGTGGACATCATCGTCGTTTTACACGGCTGGTCGAGGTTCATTCCTAAATTTTGTCACCTTCCGCACCAAATTATGTCCAATTATTTTACTCCCTTAGTGAATGCATGTGAAGGGTTTACTTCAAATCAAAGATTGTTCAAACCTTTTTCTAGCTTTGTAATCGGTTGACGACTACGACAACTTCAGACTCTGAGTATGATATGCAAATTAGGCCTGGATACAGATAGGGTATAATAAGATAAGAGAAATTCTTATGCATTTTTGAGGAAAATCAAATCTCAAATTTTGTTTACAATGTACAAACTGATGAGCGACAAACAAGACTTTGTGATAAAAGAAAAACCCTTACCCTGTCACTGTTGAATTAACTGCACTACTGCTCAGCAGAGTTGTCATTATCCTCCTTGGTGCACTGCCATTTACAGAATGAATCTTGGGAGGTATTTTGTCTTTGTTGGGTGCACCCACGTTTTCCTTAGCAACGGGTACAGGTGCTTCCTTCTCACCGGATATATGTGTGGTGGTGATTCGCCTAGGAGCTTTATTATCTTCACCCTTCGTTTGCTCAAGATAGTCCTTTTTCAAAGCGGCTTTCAGTTTTTCCTTCGTACCTTCCTTATCTTCGCTCTTGGCACCTACTGGTTTGACAGAGATCTCCTCGGGCAAGACCCCATCTTCCTTAGGAGTGATGCAATTGGTTGGCTCTTCTTTAGGCTTCACCTCCTCCACCGGGGTTTCCTCTTGGACTTGACTCTTTGCCACGACTTTAGGTGGCTCATAGATTTCTCCAATTTCGTTAGATTCAAAGGATATTATCGTCACATATCCGTCGGTGGAACAAACTGCCAGCCAAGAACCGTCAGAAGACCTACGCATTTTCGCAAGAGATTACGATATTTAGTTTCTTCTTCCATTTGTGAGTAAATAAATCAAAAGCATGAGACTACAAAAATAATTAAATGTATGCATGTGGAAGGTGAAGCAAGTGAGATAAGTTTGCCCACATGCCTACTGCTCAACTATCCACAATTTTCCCATGTTATGACAACCAAGCTCAGTCAGGCCGTGATTGGTCGGGCAATTTATGGCCGGCTTAAGCATTCGAATATTCATGAACAAATCTGAAACTGTTTTCATACTTGTTAATCTTGTAATGAGACTTAACAAGTAGCAAATTTAACTCTAATAAATTTCTGAATTTCTTACGCATCTAGCATCTTTCTTTGTTTCTTCTTTTTTTGCAATGTGATAACAACATGTACATCTATATTTTAAAACATCTTGACAAAACAGAAAATTCTAACCACTGTGCAACTTTTGTAATAGTACCCTAGCAACAAGTAGCACCATTTTGATAGCTATTTTGGCACATTATACTTGCAATGCAGCCAGAATTCACTTAGTTTGACCTCAAATGAGTTCATATAATATGAGTTCATATATACTATATAATGAGTTCATATACTATAATATATGACATGTACAACAGGAAAGCTCTAGAAAGAGTAACTAGGGCAAATTTCTTCATTCTTTTCACTGGACACAAACAAATACATCTGAGGTTATTATTATAAAAAAGTTACTGAATTGATTGTGGCCCATATATTTGCAAATTTAAATCATCTTCTGATCTCACTTTAATGACAAAAATATCTTTGATAGATTTGCTAGCACAGTTAATAGTTGGGGGTTAAGTTTTGGTTGCCATGGTAACGGCAGGAAATTCCCAACAGTAAAAGCACCCCATAATTGGTGTTGTGTTAACTGTCTGGAGACAACACGATAATAATGGCAACAAAACATGCTGAAAGCAGAGTTTTACATTGATTTTGGTGAATTTTAGTTCCATGATACCTATCAATTATTCGAGAGAGATTTAACAGTTTTTCAAAATATCTCATTTGCTGTTTGCATGTGATTTACAAAACTACTATGAGAAAGGTTTCTGAGATTAAAACGCAATCAGAAATTCGATGAAATTGATAAGGAACTGACAGATGACTGCGCATGTTTTTAAAACAAAACTCTAGGGGAAGGTCTTACTTTGATCACTTTCAATACTTATGCAAATTTTATGCAAATTGCAAATTTCTTATGCAAATTGCAGTTGAAGCAGCAAACATCCCCATATATGGCAGGGTATATGTGCAAGCTATCATTAGAATGTAATTACGATAGCTTCATTAAGCTCTGACTCCCAAGACAACCATAAAATTCAATATAAACCACTTGTTGATTCTGTGAACTCACCAACTTATATCAGAGATAGTCGTGTAGTGGATGTTAGAGACGTAAGCAAAGGGAATGCTTTGCTGGGTGTCATAGAACAAAATAGAGTCCTCGGTGGCCACAGCAAAGACCATACGATAAGGCAGACTGTTGAAAAAAAGGAAGTCGTATGTACGTTTAAATTACTGACAACAACATAACATGATTCAAGAGGGTAAGCTGAGAAGATAAGAAACAGGTCCTTTAAGGTTCTTAAAACTTGAAAACATTTATGAGTAAATATATGGTGGAAAGGACCATTACGAAGACCATTACGAAAACAATACTATCAGTCCAGGTTGGATTGTTTTCTCTACTACTTTGTAAGTTTTGAGAAATGACCATTTAAACATCTGAGAACCATCTATTGAAACGGCTGGACTACTTAGCCTAAACACTCAGATAATTAGGTCAGTTCCTCGGATGCAATGTAAAACTCAATAGCAAACACATTAGACCTTTATGGCCTCAACTGACATGTTTACAAATGCACTACAAAGTTGTTTTTAAACCATAAATGGTGTTAAAAATCATCCAAGGGTGCTTTATCATTTCATATTCAGTTAAAAAACATGT
>JAIPMN010028135.1:0-10322 GCA_020650975.1 Apostichopus californicus
AATATATATATAATATAAATTGAAGATAAATATTAAATGTTTGCATTTTGTTTGGGGAAGGCTCTTCTCTCGTCGTGTTTTACATGATCAATACGTAATACATTCATCCTTGGAGAAAATGCTGTTTTGTTAAAAGCATGAAAACATACTCCCTTTCTCTTTTTATGGAACAAAAAAGCGAACGGATCGAATGACAAATGTCTGTCTTAGCCGACTAATGGCAAAAGAAGGTCTTATATTTATCTGAACGTGACGTTTATTGTACTACCGATTGAGTTCAATACAAGCAAACATTGTATTAGATAGTGGATAAAAGAACAATGTATTATATAGTACAATGAGGTAAATAAAACACGTTGACCAATAATTCAGGCGAGAATAGGAGTTTTTTCCAAAACAATACTTTGCGGCTCTCTTTGATGAAATTGTTCTCAATGTTTGTTTTTGTTTCAATTACAATAATTTCACTTCAGGAATATCATGTTCATCTGATTTGAGTTGTTATAACAGCTATCTCTACTATACAAGAGCGGCAAGATAAATGATATTACTATCAAATGTTAACTCACACGTTACTGTCGCCTCAGACATCACTGCAGACAGAGTCGTTCCGCTTATCACGTTTGAATCGACTGTTGGAGTTCCATTTGAAAGAAAACAGAAAACTAGTTTTCCTTAGATGTAAACGTCATTCCGCAAAGATATCGCCACATTGCAACCACACAAATGAAGTGTACCACAATTTCAAGATCACGGTTCCAGTACTGGCACTTTCAAATATGCAGAATTCGATAGGTTGGGAGCACATACAAGAAACATATAAGTAGGCAATATGTGTAATCCGAAAAGTTGTCTTGTATGTAGTTTACCTCTTAACCTACACTTACTTTTAATTCAAACGGCTCTTCGGTGATACATATATGCCAACAAATGTAATTGTAGGTTGGGTGTGTGCGTGTGTGTAGTGGGTGGGATTAGCTTCTTTGCGCTGTCATTATCAAACGGTGATAATTCATCCATGAAGAAAATGTATTTTTGTATTTATTGTTTTGAGAAGCAAACGTATGGCGCATTTGCAGAAACAGTGAAATATTTAAAAATATATTTTTTTTTACTGCGACCTGAAATGTCACGCCTCTTGAAAATATTATATATGTGAAACATATGCCTATAGTCAGCAATAGATAACACGGTCTGCAGTTTTATCATCGTTTGGTTCGAATGTCTGGTTCAGTTCCATTTTTTTTGCATACCCAATACCAGGAGAGTATTCATGTAGTCTAATACGTAATAATGACCTTTTTCAGACACTGAAGCTGGTTTGCGAACGATTAATTTCACGCTTGGAGTAAAGTAGTCACATGAATAGTTTAGTGTTATTTGCGGTAGTAAGTCAGTAGTGTTTTTAATGTGACTTGTAAAGACGTATTTTTTTTAAAACAAGAAATACATTTGATGACATAGCAAACTAGGAGATATAATTTTATGGTAACAAATATGTATTGTATAGATCATATATAAGATAAATATCATCACAGAAAAAAAACCATAAAGTGTTACTGAAACTCACCTGCAACAACCACATTATAAGACACGATTACAGAACCATTTTGGCTGCAACTGTACAGACCTTCTTCACTAGAAGTAGCGCTTTCAATAGACAGAGAATAACTTTCAGCATTAATGTAGTGTTTTGCCGTTTGACCAATGTTCACCATGTTCACAAATAACGGTCTACCATTAAATTCCCATTTTAGTGATGTACGATGATGATCGTTCAGCGGACATTCCATCTTCAGAGAAGAAGATTTTAATACAATCAAATCAGACGGGGGAATGGTGAATCCATGTGATGATTTTAAATTCACGAGAAACACGATGGTAGCTAGGTATTGTTCCATTGCATACAGCCTTGGACAGAATGTAAAAGAGAACTTTATTCCTGAACAGTCAAATCAAAATGAAAGTTCACTCTGCATCGTCACCCGACTAATGAAAAGCAAATATCAACTTTGACATATTTAAGTGAGTGATTAGTTTAGTTAGCTACACTAAAACGCTGGTCAATAAATTAAAAGAGTAAAGGGATGGAGAGAAAAGGCTGACTTGTAATTTAAAATGACTTAAGGAACCCTTTGCATTTTAATTTACTTATATCATTTCTTTGTAATTAAGGATTTGTGAAGTCAAAATTGTCATTGTTTGTAACGTTTATAAAATCGTCAACTGAAGCACTAGAGGGCGGACGCTCTGGTAGAAGCCGTGAAATAAATTGTGGTCAGAAGCTGTGACAGTGGGCCTTGGTATCAACAAGGCCATATTCGCAAGGAAAGTAATAAGTTCGAGTTTTTAGACCGTAGGCTTGAAGTTATCGCAGGAAAGGAATCTCCCGATGATCTTGGTACTTGGTACGTTTTTTTTAAGGTCGAACCAGCATCGTTCAAATTCACTGAACTTAATTAAGGAAACAGACAACTTTATAGCTTCTAAATTTACGAGATATATCACCATATCACCCTCTCCCTTCAACCGATCCCGCCAGGCTCGCTCTTACATCTAGATTACAAAGTGGTGCGAAGTCAGTAAAGTATTCCTTTGTTTTAGGTATATTCATACTAATGTTTTCAATCGTACTTTTTACATTTGAACGTGTTAAATAATATATATCTTTTAGAGTGCCTCAAATTGTAATTTGAAGGTTAAAGACGTGTTGTACATTAATTGAATCGTTTAAAATGGAACTTCTCAAATTCCAATTTTTGTATCGCTTCAAAACGATATTTTCTTCTGACCGGTTTATTATTGTGAGTAATTTGTTGTAGCAATATGACGTTTACTGAGGACCAATTCTTGCTGAGTTGCAGCACTCGCTATGTTATAACACTTTAAATTGTAATATATGGCACAGAAAGCGTGTGATTATTAAGTATGATCCAAGCAGAGAGATCAAGATAAGTAACACCTGCTTGGATAATCGTGCACCCAAACAATTAGAATTGAAATACACTTGTAATTAATATTTCTATATTTGAACGATAAATACAAATATTCATCCCTGAGTGTGAAACTAACAAGTGCAGACCTCCTGTCGTTAAAATCAAGCCTTTCATTCCCTAGTGTTTCTCCCGAAGCACTGACATGATCAACATCCACCAACTTTACCAAGAATGTGAACGGTCCCAGACAATAACTCAAAAAACGAACTTATCCCACACGCTACACATTTTTGCGTTTTTAAATTTCAAATTTATTTTCATTTAGACTTTAAATATCATTCGTCGTGCTAAACCCTTTTCTTTTCTTGCTTTTATTCCATAGGTTGAGTAAGGATTGGTGTGAGGATAAACAACCGTTTGGCTAAGATTATGTGCGACATTATGTTCCCTTCTAGGGGAATCGTGATACACACCGGGCGATCACCTCACAGTCTCGATGCAAGGGGAATGGGGTTGAAAGCGGATCAGTTGGTTCGTTGTTTGGTTTTTTGTGCCCAGGTTCATTCCTGGTGCCTTGTTCTTAAAACGAGGAAGTCGTGTTCTGTATTGTCTTTTCAGAAACAGTTCAGCGGTGATTTGCTTGTAAACGATTGAGAAGTGTTTCTATAGGCATATAGAAATCTAGCCAACCAATGACTTGAAGATTCTTTGCATGTTCAACTCTTAACTGATATGGCAGTGAAGTCAAAGCGACTTACTGCGTTTTGTTTAGATTAGCAGCTTTTGAGAATCGGATTATTTTTTATCCGTGTTGGATTATTTTAACCCGATTCCGTCGTAGCTTCAAAACTTTAGATTCCAGATATTTTCTTTCATTTTCTAGATTTGTCCGTCCAAGAATCGTTTTGGTCAATGGCAATAACTCGTAAGTTCTCAATCGACTGATTTGCGATATTGCAGTGACTTACGACAGGTTGATTGATCTGTTTTTGTTTTTATCGCCGATATATGTATATATTGTATTTATGGATATGTTAATGGCTATTTAAATTATTGCCATTGTATAACTGTCAATTAGAGCGTATTATACAAGTGTTATTATTGTACAACGTGCACTTCCGGTGTTTTTGTATCTGACAATGAACACATAATTACCACTTTTTGTAGGCAAACCAAGCCGTAATTATAAAATGAATGTGAAGCAAGTGGTATGACAGATATATTCAATGAATTTTGTAATCAAATTAGTCAGCAAATATTCCATTACGTAGACAGGAAAGTTGTCTGGAAGTAGACTAACATGATAAGAAAGGTCGATTTCCATTTTTTAAATCACATTATTATTGAAATTTTCTTCATAAAATATTTGAATTATAAAGGTGAGACTTGTATATATGTTCAACTTAAATGTCCTTGACGAACTGTGGAAATAATGCAACTGTGTAATAGTAAAGGATTCTCGTTTGACTCTGACATAGGTCACCTCTCTCCTAGTTACTGATTATGACCCAATTTCCTTATTTAGCATTAACGAAATTTGTTAGGTTCTTGTCTGACATTTGTTTTGTCAAAATGGAGCTTATTTGGGTCACGTATAAGAAAAGAGTTTACAGATCGATAATTGTTTCTGTATAGAATTTATGTCGATTAAAAAAGCATTAAAAAATTGAGACACAAACACTAGAAGGTTGAAGTGAACATATTGTTTTTATTGAAGTATACAATATCATTGCCAGAATCATCCCATGGTAACAGAAACACATGTATTTTTACTTATAATGAATGGCATCTCCCTCTAGATTTTGCTACTGTCCACGATTTGGATTCTACAACAATATACAGTAAAACAGTCAACAAAAACCTAAGCATACTTTATGCGATATCAACAACATGTATAGTAAAAGTAGGTTGTTTTTGGAGTGCCCATTCCTAGGAATGATAACTAATACTTTATTATTATCATCCGTTAACTTTCTCCTCGATAATCACAGTTACAATAACGTATTTAATATTAACGCCAGATAACACTGTTTGATTTTTAAAACGCGAAAATTAACGTAAAAACTAACGTGACAAAGCAACTTTCCTTTACAGAAATACAGAAACCAGCGCAGAAAAAAATGAAACAACATTTTGAGCTAATGTTGGAATAAAACTTAAAAACCACACCCAAGCTATACCGAATATTTCTATGAGAGACATTACTGTGCGATGTAAATGATATGTTAAAAGTCCTCATTTTTTCAATTAAGACACTTTCTCTGAATACAGAGAGTAATAAAAACAATTAGGAATGGTATTGTTTATAGCTCATATCATGTTGAAAGTGATGTTTACTCACTTGAGTTATCAATAAGTGATACTTCCATATTTAGTGAAACTAATTGTTGGACCTTTTGGAAAATGTTATACCCTATCATCTTGTGCTCGTTGCTACCAGTTATTGTCATAGATTGATTTTTTTCTTCTTGAATCTTTAAATTATTAGAATCTGTTTGATCCAAGGGACATGTGACCCAAAATACAAACTTGTTGTTAAAGTGTTCATTAATTTTGGGTTGAATCAAATGTTTCTCTGCAGGGCTTGCAAATACAACAACACAAGAAGCCAGTTTATAAAGTGCCTTTTCTTCTAGTGTTTCTTGGTCTAACTTTACTGATCCTTGGAGGTTTACGAAACACATTTTTTGCTTAATTTTGGACGTTTCAGTTGGCAAACACCAGGCAGTCTGTATAGTTCCTTTTGAAACTTTCGATTCCACATCTGATACAAACGGCTCATTTCGCGATCCTTGAGCTCGTTTGAATATTATATCAAGTGTTTTTGATTTAGAAACAGACGTTTCCCCGTACCGCAAGGCAGCGATTATGAACATTGGCGAAGATATCGTAGCTTCTTTTTCCATATCCGCGCCATACTTGATTGTTAGGTTTTCCAACTCATATCTTAAATATGTTAGGCGACCGTTGTCATCGGGCTTTGCAAAAATAATCGGAACTGCGTAGTACTTTGAGGCTAACACGCTCATTATTTTCACTCTGAGATTTCCGTCACAACAACAGAATAAAACATACAGTATATCTTTGTAGCTCACTTGTTGATTAGACAAAGGAGTTGTTGATATCTCTTTTGTTTTCTCATCATCACGATGAAAGAAACGAAGAATATACTTAGCAAAGTCAACCTTGACTGGGTCTCTTGGATCTTGGATGGAATGTAGTAGCTCAGAAACGTTAATCTGCTTTGTAAAACCACGATGTTCCCATTCAGTCAGATTATATTTCTTACATATTTCTTCAAAAGAAATGTCTTGATTACCAGATATACCAGGTGTGTCTTCTTTTGCTATAAAACAATTTAATTAATTTATTGATTGAAATATCAAAATGTTTGATTATCAAAAAACGGCAAGGTAATAAAAAAAAGGACAAAAGAAAAACAAAGCAAAGTACGATAGTTCATTATTTTAAAGCTTTCTGATTGGTATTGGTATTGGAATGGATAAATAAATAAATATATATATATAGGTATGATCATTAAGTTAATTATATCTTTTCCGAGGCGGAGGGTCTCAATAAAAGTCAACTTCCATTGAAAAGACGTATCGCAATGCCATAACATACAGGGGGTAGCTTGTCATCGTTAAATCTCTCTTTCAAATTAAAATGTGTACTATAAGTAACGTGAAATTACATGAGCATAGTTGGGCCTCGTCGTCATTGATTCGTAATGTTCCTATGGAGTAAGCAAGCATGTTAATTGCATGATAAGTTAATTGACTAGAGCCCACTCCTAGCATTGCCATTATCCATTACCACGGTAGTGGATAATGTCATGTAAAAAAATAAGTTGTTCACGTAATCTAAGCAATGTTTCCATTCTTGCCTAAGTAATCATCAAATGTAATCGGAGAAGGGAAATTCCATCGAGGTGCGATTGCATTTTAGGCTAGAGTGATGAAAAGAGGTACATGCAATATGCTTATGTTGTGTATAAATATTACTCTCTCGCGAAACAGTATATTAAAGATTTTTGTTATGTCATAGGGAACATCCAAAGTGGCCATACTGCCAAGGAAGAATAAGACATATCTACTACCCATATAAACGCACATCTATTAAGTATACATCACGGTAACATCTAGAGTGTAGTCCTCTCCCACGCTTTTTAGGGGAATCAAACTTTATTTTTCAATTTCTAACAAAAGGTTGATGTTGTATCACCAGAAGGATATATTTTATCAAGAGGAATGTTGATGCTCTCTTTCTACTGCAGTGACTATGCATGAACAACTTCTCGAAGAAAGCACCAAGCATAAATGTACACTGTTATTGGCCGAGATTGCAGGGGGCCCCAGAAATTACAGCTCATTCATTTCGTTCTCGTTCACCTTCGTTATAAAGATGAATTACACTTAAATACCTCTGGAATGTCTTTTAGAGCCGCAGTAGATTGTTTGTTGTTTGTCAAATATACATGATAGAGAGAAAGTCAAAAGTATGGAAATTAATTTAAAACCCTTGTTGGATGGCAAAGGAGAAGCTCGAGAAGTCGTATCAGTTTTTAAGATACTTTGTGTGCTCTAATCGCAACATTGAAGCACAAAAAAACATCCATAAAAGAGGATTTAATTTCTTTTGTAGATATGGTACCCGTAATTACCCGTAAGGTGTGGATGGTTTAAGAGGGTAAGGTACCTCTATTCAACCCCTTGGTGCCGCCAATGAAAGTCTGGCAACATGATTTGGTTCAAGTGCTAATGGTCCAATATGATTCAACAATTTGATTAACTCATGACATCTACTGAAATTCGACTTACAAAATCTTCGCAATCTGTAGCTAAAACAAAAGTAGCGATTTCAGTCCTAATATAATTTTCTCATGTGCGCTAGGCAACATGTATTTTTAAGGAAAGACCAGAGTTAATTAGCTTTATAATGAAACGAAGCATTGATGCAGAAAAAACTGTCAATATCCTTCATGTTCTTTTAAATGGATACTATTAACACAAGTATAAATATGCGTTTAATACAGTTTCTTCATCTGTTTTCATGTACGATCACAATTTTTGATGTAGTAATATCATATTGCGTGATATTGATACGGAATTGCATAACTTCTTGTTCTTAATATATATATGTTCACAAATACAATACTAATGTTATAATGTGAAATAGAGTACTTGCATATTCCGAAATGTTAAATGCTCGTGTCAGTGTATGCTGTACGTGAAGATCCATGAAACAACTTATAATTTGCAAATTTTGTGTTATCCTCCTCTATTACTATCAAGTAGGTGTGAGACAAAAGGTATAATTTTTGCTTACCTGAGGTCAGTGGTGTTTGTTCTTTTGTCAAACTGTCTTTTCTTTCAGTTTCTGTTGGAAGGAAAACACTCCTATTAGAACGAATTTGACGAAAAACCACTCGGTTAACAGAAGTATAAATATGCGTTTAATACAGTTTCTTGATCTGTTTTCATATACGATGACAATTTTTGATGCAGTAATATCATATTGCGTGTTATTGATACGGAATTGCATAACTTCTTATTCCTTTTCTTAATATATATATGTTCACAAATACAATACTATTATTTTATTGTGAAATAGAGTACTTGCAATATTCCGAAATGTTAAATGCTCGTGTCAGTGTATGCTGTACGACGAAATTCATCAAACAACTTAATTTGCAAATTTTGTTATCTTCCTTTATTACTATCTAGTAGGTGAAAGAGATAAAGTATAATTTCTGCTTACCTGAGGTCAGTAGTGTTTCTTCTTCTGTCAAACAGTCTTTTCTTTCAGTTTCTGTTGGAAGGAAAACACTCTTATTAGAACGAATTTGACGAAAAACCACCCGGTTAACAGAAGTATAAATATGCGTTTAATACAGTTTCTTGATCTGTTTTCATGTACGATCACAATTTTTTATGCAGTAATATCATATTGCGTGATATTGATACGGATATGCATAACTTCTTGTTCTTGTTCTTAATATATATGTTCACAAATACAATACTATTATTTTATTGTGAAATAGAGTACTTGCAATATTCCGAAATGTTAAATGCTCGTGTCAGTGTATGCTGTACGTGAAGATCCATGAAACAACTTATAATTTGCAAATTTTGTGTTATCCTCCTCTATTACTATCTAGTAGGTGTGAGACAAAAGGTATAATTTGTGCTTACCTGAGGTCAGTGGTGTTTGTTCTTTTGTCAAACTGTCTTTTCTTTCAGTTTCTGTTGGAAGGAAAACACTCCTATTAGAACGAATTTGACGAAAAACCACCCGGTTAACAGAAGTATAAATATGCGTTTAATACAGTTTCTTGATCTGTTTTCATGTACGATCACAATTTTTGATGCAGTAATATCATATTGCGTGATATTGATACGGATATGCATAACTTCTTGTTCCTTTTCTTAATATATATATGTTCACAAATACAATACTATAATTTTATTGTGAAATAGAGTACTTGCAATATTCCGAAATGTTAAATGCTCGTGTCAGTGTATGCTGTACGTCGAAATTCATCAAACAACTTAATTTGCAAATTTTGTTATCTTCCTTTATTACTATGAAGTAGGTGAAAGAGATAAAGTATAATTTCTGCTTACCTGAGGTCAGTGGTGTTTCTTCTTCTGTCAAAAAGTCTTTTCTTTCAGTTTCTGTTGGAAGGAAAACACTCTTATTAGAACGACTTTGACGAAAAACCACCCGGTTAACAGAAGTATATATATGCGTTTAATACAGTTTCTTGATCTGTTTTCATGTACGATCACAATTTTTGATGCAGTAATATCATATTGCGTGATATTGATACGGATATGCATAACTTCTTGTTCTTGTTCTTAATATATATATGTTCACAAATACAATACTATTATTTTATTGTGAAATAGAGTACTTGCAATATTCCGAAATGTTAAATGCTCGTGTCAGTGTATGCGGTACGTCAAAATTCATCAAACAACTTAATTTGCAAATTTTGTTATCTTCCTTTATTACTATGAAGTAGGTGAGAGAGATAGAGTATAATTTGTGCTTACCTGAGGTCAGTGGTGTTTCTTCTTCTGTCAAACTGTCTTTTCTTTCAGTTTCTGTTGGAAGGAAAACACTCCTATTAGAACGAATTTGACGAAAAACCACTCGGTTAACAGAAGTATAAATATGCGTTTAATACAGTTTCTTGATCTGTTTTCATATACGATGACAATTTTTGATGCAGTAATATCATATTGCGTGATATTGATACGGATATGCATAACTTCTTGTTCTTGTTCTTAATATATATATGTTCACAAATACAATACTATTATTTTATTGTGAAATAGAGTACTTGCAATATTCCGAAATGTTAAATGCTCGTGTCAGTGT
>JAIPMN010028150.1:0-11416 GCA_020650975.1 Apostichopus californicus
TGGATAGATAGGATGGATGGATAAGATGGATGAGTAGGATGGATGGATAGGATGGATGGATATGTTGGATGGATATGATGGAAGGATAGGATTGATAATTTGGATGGATGGATAAGATGGATGGATAGGATGGATAAGATGGATGGATAGGATGGATTGATAGGATGGATGGAAAGTATTCATAGGATGGATAGGATAGATGGATGGATATGATGGATGGATATGATGGATGGATATGATGGATGGATAGGTTGGATAAATAGGATGGATGGATAGGATGGATGGTTAGGATGGATGAATAGGATGAATGGATAGGTTGGATAGATAGGATGGATTGATAAGATGGATATGGATATGGATGATAGGATGGATAGGATGGCTAGAATGGATGGATGGATAGGATGGATAGGATGGATGGATGGATGGATGGATAGAATAGATGGATAGGATGGATGGATAGGATGGATGGATAAAATGGATGGATGGATAGGATGGATGTATAAGATGGATGGATAGGATGAATGGATGGATGGGATAGGATGCATAGTATGAATGGATAGCATGGATGGATAGGATGGATGGATCGATAGGATGGATAGTAGGGATGGATAGGATGGATGAATAGGATGGATGGATAGGTTGGATAGATATGATGGATAGATAAGATGGATATGGATATGGATGATAGGATGGATAGGATGGCTAGAATGGATGGATGGATAAGATGGATGAATGGATAGGATGGATGGATAGAATAGATGGATAGGATTGATGGATGGATAAAATGAATGGATGGATAAGATGGATGTATAAGATGGATGGATAAGATGGTTGGAGAGGATGCATGTATAATATGGATAGGATGGATTGATATGATGGATGGATGGACTGATGGATTTGTTGGATGGATAGGATGGATGGGAATGATGGATAATTTGGATGGATGGATAAGATGGATGGATAGACTAGATGAATATGATGGATTGATAGGATGGATAGAATGGATGGATAGGATGGATGGATAAATGGATAGGATGGATGTATAGAATGGATGGATGTATAGAATGGATGGATAGGATGGATTGGATGGACTGGATAGGATGGATGGATAGGATGAATAGATGGATGGATCGATAGGATGGATAGGAGGGATGGATAGGATGGATGTATGGATAGGATGGATGGATGGATAGGATGGATGTCTAGATAAGATGGATGGATGGATAGGATGGATGGATGGATAAGATAGATGGATAAGATGGATGGATAGGATGGATGGATAAGATGGATGGATAGGATGGATTGGATGGATAGGATGGATGGATATAATGGATGGATGGGATGGATGGATAGGATTGATTGATGCATAGGATGGATGGATAGTATGGATGGAAGGATATGATATATGGATAGGATGGATGGAAAGTATGGATTGATAGGGTGGATAGGATGGATAGGATGGATAGGACGGATTAGATGGATAGGATGGATAGGATCAATCGCTTGATTGATGTATCGATCTAAAGAACAAACACCGGGTAAAACCAACTATAGTAATTTATTCAAATCATTAGTTAAGAGTGTAAGCTGTGAGCAGTGCCACTGTATAGCATTTGAAATTTTGTATGGAGTATTTATCAGCCAAAAGCACTTAAGCAGGAAATGCCTTGACTGTGGAACTTTATATAGAATTTACCGTCAAATTAATGATTATTTTGCATGCAAAATTACAGACCTAAGATGGCTGCCAATTTTAATCCCGTGGACATCATACCAGATTTGAAGAAGGCAGTAAACGGTAAGTTTGAAAGCTGAACCATTTTCATTTAGTAGGTATGTTGTCTTGTTTGTGTTGGGCTGTTTTATCTACAATCCACGGTACACTGTTGCGTTTCAAATATAGCTGAGATTGAGAAGTCATCTTCACCTTTCTTTTATAAAAACACGTAACATTGGCGAATTTTAATGCGGTTATCATATAATATATATTTACAACATAATATCATATGTAAATCAAACTTTTGAAAGTGAATGGGATTACCAGGTCATTAATTTGTGATTGATAAGTTTAAAGTATTCATCTTCATATCACTAACGCATCCGTTGTTACTACATTCCTTCATATCTAAAGGAGTGCTCCGTGTGCTAGTTAGGTGTCTTTTATCCTCTTTCGTTATTTTCAACAGGTTTTGGTAGTTTTAAAGTTGCACTTGCTACCGTTCTGACTGTTAAAATTGTTCTTGAGCTTGCTACGTTCTTTGAATATCCGCCTGTTGATATAGAAGAGTTGAGCAATGCAGCCAGTGCAGGCCTTCTCATGATTCGTTATATGGAAGAGAGAGGACAAATAGAGCCAACAAGTATCATGACACTTCTGTGTGCGCTGAAAAAAATATGTCGTTCTGGGATTGAGATGCGTGTAAGAGAGCTGTATGGGGAACATACAGGGAGACTATGTTCCAGTGATGGTCAGTCTAAGGCTCAATTAGAAGGTACTGTAACATTAAAGCATATCTTTATACATGAATGTTCGTATGTACTCGCAAAAGTCTTATGAATGCGCATTACCTCCATCGATTTACTGCGATTGGTAATTTTGGAAGGATTTGCTACAATGTTAGTGGTGAATCGATTATTTACTAAGGACTCTTTCATTTACAAGTAACCATACACGGGCTGAGTCTGTTCTTTAATTTTCTCTATTTTTTTTTAGGTAAATCGGATTTTTTAAGTCAACATTTCTTGAAAACTTGCAAAGTATAAACCTCAACTTTCAACAGAAAGTGAAGTTTGATCAATTTTAGCTGGAGGTTTACTGTTCCTTGAACAATTGAAGATAAAATAGTTTGCGTGTAATAATAAAACAAAATGATTGGGTATATAGTATCTTAGTAACTTAAATTTGATATTCTCAATCCTAAGGTCAAAGCCGTCTACAATACATCTGAATGAGATAGAATTCTTAGGTAATGCTTCATGTCCAAAAATCAATATTCCATTGCCCCATTTCCTCACAAAACGTTTCTCACAATGGTTATTGTTTGATTTTATGTAAAACAAGTTTGTAGCTAATAGTCTATGAATGGATCGAAACTGAAAGTGTTCTCCTTTTGAATCTCTGACAGCAGCGAATGGTAAACAGAACATATTCAAGTTAAATTTATAAACTTGTAACTTATTCCAATTTACAAACGGCTTTAGGACATTGATATTCTCTTTTATTAAGTAATTGTATCTTACATTGTTCAAACTAGGGTGTGTAGTAAAGTTAGTGAGGCCGATAATGGTATCATTTTTCAATTCGATGCGCTTAACATTGATTTTCTACTCATGGGTAGTATATGACAATAAATTTGATAAATGTTTGGTATCACAAATATTACTACTGGAGTTGATAAATGAGCTTAGGATCTTGACTGGAGCCGACTTACACACGGCAAAATCATGCAGGGGCGTAGCGAGGAATTTGCCAAGGGAGGTAGGCAAACTACAAGAAACTTTTAGTCAAAAATGCCTCCCAGATCGCTGGAAATAGCACTTCCCAGGCTTTGTCAGCTGCATCAAAGCATTTTTTATTTTGAAATTAATAGCAAAATCATAAAAAATACCAAAAATACAAATGCTCAATGAGGGGTGGGGGGTGGTCGCCCATATCGCCCCCACCTTGGCTACGCGCCTGAAGTCATGTAGCAGTCTTAAGCCTACGCACAGTGCTCGACTATCCATGATTTCCCGAGTAATGACAGTTCCCTCCGTCGAGTTTTAATAGTTGTACAGTGTGCGGCGGGCGTTAGATGACACTTCCACACCGAACAATGGATTTTAGAAAAGTGTTACCCTAGATTGTTTGAAGGTATGTTCACTTGTAATACAAAAACGTTTCTCTCTACAGGTAAATACACATCTTCATAAACTCCATAAAAGATAAATACACCCAGTGGTTCAATGAGATTCAGCTAAAGCTATAGTACATGCCAAAGCTATAGAATATACGAAAGAAGATATTCTACCTTAATCATATATATGTTCAGAATTTAACATATGCATGGATGTGCTAGTTAAATCCATCCTGTGTGCTCAAGGATTATAGAAATTCATCATACAGATTTAAAGAAAAGTTAATACCCCGTGTCTCTAAATAGAGGACAGTGTTTTCTGTATTCACACATGTTAAGCCTATGTTTCCATTGGTAAATGTAACGGGAAATGTCGTTATTAAGTTAAACTCGGAAATTACCATGACTGTCATTCGAATCCACACTGTAATTAGTTGTGGAAAAGTTTAGTTAAGCATCTATAGCTATCAGTGTTTTAAAAATGTGTAGCTTTTATAATCAAAAGTGGTAACCCACTACATGAGTTGACGGTATACGTCACCAATAAAAAATAGTTACAAAATACGCTAGACAAAGGCCTACTTGGTGACTGATATTTTAACCTTATGTAAACTCAAATTCACAATTGAGAGTGTTATACTGCACTCCAGTTTCACTTGAACCCACCTGATGTTAAGTTTGTTTCAAAAGTAAGTTCACTATGTCTGCATGTAACCTTTCAAGTGCTCAAAACTCTTTAATTGATGTCTTTTTTTCTCAGGAAAGAAAAACGATCTCATCAAGTATTCACAAATAGCCTATCGAAAGCAATACGAAACAGCTAAGCCATTTCCTTCCATGAACAAGTGTAAGGTTAACAGTATATTTGTTAAGGGAGGTATTTACTGCTCGGCTCGGGAGGGTGATTTCATGCAAAAGCCCGATGTGCTAGAATCTTACAACGATATTCTGAGCAGCCCCAAAACTAAGTCAAAGAGAACGATAATTGAGGCTGACCCTGGGTTCGGGAAAACAACACTTGCATCACAGTTTGTCTATGACTGGTGTACTGAGAACCCTGAATCTCCTCTCAAAGATGTAGAAATACTTATATTTCTCCAGTTGAGGCAACTGACAGGTGTAAAGTCTATATACACTGCCATAAAGAATGCAATAGTGCCCAAAGATGCGGACATGGACGACTCTTGCATTAAGGAAATCCTCAAAGCATACAAAAAGTCTGTTGTCATGTTATTTGACAGTTATGACGAGTATCCTGACAAGAATGAAACCGAAACAGATATCTTCTCCATCATTGAGATGAAAATGTTTCTAGATATTCTTGTCATCATACTTACCAGGACATTGATCCTCCCGCCTAACTTACACCCCGAAACAAAACGAATCAGATTAACAGGGTTTGGGGAGGCTGAACGTCGAAACTATGTCCTGAAGGCGGTGGCTGATGATGTCCAGTTGGCAGATCGGATCGAAAAGCAGCTTCAGAGAAACCCCTTCTTAAGAGATCTCTGTCAGGTCCCTCTTTTCTCCACTATGGTCGCGCACATAGCACACGAGAGGCCAGAAATCGAGATATTTAGCACAGTAACAAGATTTTTCACTTATGTAATCGCATGCTTTCATGACCATATGAAAAACAAGAAAGGTGCTAATACTGAGGTGCCTGCTTTTGAAACGGAACTAGCTAAACTGTACCGTATTGCTTTCGACGGCCTCACACAGAAGAACCAGCAGCTGACATGGGAGAAGACATATTTAATTTCAGAACTTGGACAAGAGTTCTATGATAACTATATGAAGCTTGGGATGTTGGCACAGGAAGTGGTTTTTGACAATTCCCAGTGTCGACATAAGACGGTTGCACGAATATCGCTCAAAATCCTCTGTGAGTTTTTTGCCTCTCATCATCTGGTTTGGATTCTTAGTGAAGGTAAGTCTTCAGTACCGATAATATTGATGCATAACCACAGTTTGTCATCTCTGATGTGTAAGATAATTAGTAAACTTGAGAGATGGATGTATTGTTCATATGTCCTCTCATGTGCATACATAAACAGCTTATGCTCCTCGTACCCACACCCACAGTGCCTGATGTACATTTACATTCATACAACACGCGTGACAATGTAAGCAAATAAAGAGTGATACTTTACCACTGACCCAGTTCGACCAAAGAAAGAATTGAGTATTGATCTTTTTTTATTTTTGTTTGTTGTATTTGAAGACAAGAGAGACTTAAGGTAGAGATACCTTCAGGAACACCAATGCAATGTCGGAAAAAGCTCACTAAATTGAATTTACAAACAAATTGTAAACATCTGGGAAATCTAGGATGGACACGATTTTTATATTGCTGTGAATGTATAACCATATCAAATACTTTGACTTTTCTATTTATTAACAAACTGTTATTCAGTCTATTAACTAGATTTTTGCTCATCAGTTAATAAACTCATCCCCACATATTTTTAAAATGCCTTTCCTGTGGTTAAAGTTGATTGCTTCGCAAACTTGCTGAGGTAAAGATCAAAACTATGCAATTAAATATATAAACCAGATCCTCATCACATATTGTATCACAAAGATATGAATTATTAGAGTTGGTAATATTTTGCATCTGGCAACAGTACCATGAATGATATCATCAAGGAAACGCTGCTGAAAATATCTTTGTTTTTATTCATCATGTTTCAATCACTTAAAAAGTGCCAAAATAACCATGTAGTGTTAGCCTCAAAAAATTGTATTTTTACCTAAATATGAGTAGTAGTATTGATATTCATGATTCCATGTTCCTTTTAGTGATCGATTATTTGTTAAGTCAACCTAATCCAAAATGTATTAGAAAAGAAGCTATTGATTATATCTCATATCACAAAGATTTCATAGATGACCTGGTCGACTAACACAATAACAATACACAAAATGTTACACTTTAAACAAACGCCGTGACTTTCTTCATCCTAGGCAACTTTAGTTTGCAAGTATAGAGACAAGAACACAAACTAATAAATAACATTTAAAGGAATCTGTAATTTGGTGGCATTGTAAGAGTAAAATATGTGACAAACCAGTCAAAACCTAATACCAGAAAAACTAAAATATTATTTTCATGACCTCATAAAATTAAATCATCCTCTGCAAATTCTCTCCTTTCCCTGTAATCGTTTTTCAATGTAAGTTTACAATTTCGAGGGTTATATGCTGAGAAGTATTTGTCAAAACTTTTACCAATTCTAGCAGAGTAGAACTATAGAGCAGCAACACTGATGACCCTAACTCACGTGAGGTCAATAGTATAATACATATGCACAATTATTTGCATAATAATTTGCATAGTAATCTGTTACTGAAAAAG
Organism: Apostichopus californicus; assembly: GCA_020650975.1. Lineage (NCBI taxonomy): Eukaryota > Metazoa > Echinodermata > Holothuroidea > Aspidochirotida > Stichopodidae > Apostichopus > Apostichopus californicus. The sequence goes on from JAIPMN010028150.1 coordinate 7,195, forward strand.
GAACTGAAGGTCGTACTCCATATTAATAAACAAACACTAACTGTAAACAGTTCTAGTCTTAAAACAACTATGTTAAGAGCCTGAAAGCCTGAATTAGGATGTCCCTTTTACATTGTAATACCATGTTCAGGCCATACCACTCCAAATTGGAATGTTCCTTTCAAATAACATTTCACATGCCGTTATCTCGAGAAGCTAACTATTTATGCTAAATACCGCACGTTATGCTACAGTAGTAGTGTTGATAGTATCTGTACCACCAACCACAATATCAGCCGGGATATTGTAGGAATAGGAGTGTTTTGCTCTCCAAGCCTCTTTTAATGGAGTTTGCAAGTCTGTTGGACTGTGGAATCAAGGAAAAGACAGTGTTAAATGTTAGTCAATTACTTCAGTGGCATTGTGAAATGGAAATCAGAATCTAAAGGCCAGAAAGTTCCTATACAGAGCACACCAACACTTTGAATGGAATGACATATCGAAAATGAAGTATTTTGTATCAGCATGAATGACTTACACTAGGCTATCAATCTGAATGCCAATGGCACCTCTTAAATACTCAGTGTTCTGTTGTAAACATGATAATTTAAATTTTAACCAGGAATGCATAAAGCATTGATGTTTAGATTACATGCAACGAGCTGCTTTTTCAAATATATGATTCCATTCTTTTACAGATATATATATATCTTACAAGTTTCCACAGTTTGCTCTCTGTTTCACTGATATGAAAGGACCATTGAAGATCAATAACTGGAACAAAGTGATGTATATCAGTAATACATCCACTCAGACATTTCCTTATTGATGACAATATTATCAACACTTGACCAAAACAATATAAGGAGGTCTGTTAGAGGATGTTACAAATTTGACTGATTTAGAGAAATACACATTTACTGCATCTAGTTTTAAGTTTTCACTGTAATATCTACAAAATGAGCAATGACCTTTATTCTGTGTTGTTTAATGTGCCCATACACAAACTGAATTGTGAAGATCAAGCTTACTGACAATGTGAGCAAGCAATTAGCAGAGATGCATATTTGACTCATTCTTCCTTTTGGCTGCAAATAACTTAATATAACCTTTGACCCCAACTGAATCGTTAAGACCAAGCTTACTGACAATCAATCCCTGATTCATGTGTTTAAGCATGTAATGAAGTAAGGTATAGGGTTGTAAACCTAATTCTCACAAAACATAACATTAATTGTTGACATATTTGTCTAAGTTTCTGTCAGGCACAGTGTATCCTTCTTTGAACATCAGATAGACCATTCATACTCTCTGTCATTCTGTCACCATTGTGTCTGCTGCCTAGCACAAATATTGAACTTGAATCAATCCCTGATTCATGTTTTTAATTACAGTGATATCAATGATGTCACAACACCATAAAACAAAACATCATTAACAAACACCATGGGAATGATAGTTTTACAAATAGCACTATATATAATGGTTACTGATTAAATTATAGGAAGATTTGATGCTACAAATAAAGCAATGGTACAGTGACACTATTACAATGTGTCAACACCTTGATCTGATGCCTGCACTAAATTGTACACATTAAAACCCATATAATCTGTCTGCTTGGATTTGTAGGAGCGTCTTCAGCAGCGTCATCAATCAAAGTGAAAGAAACCTTGAAGAGCATCAACCCGCTTGACCTCCAGTATGTCTATCGCTTTGCATGTGGACTCAACAAGTCAGCAGCAGACATCATCATCAAACACCTGCAGGAAACCAGAGAGGGACGTCAGTTTGCTATTCTTTGCATGCTTGAACAAGAAGAAAATTCAGACCAATTCATGCAGTCAGTTAAGGACTTGGTGTCAAGTATGATGACCATTTCCTCAGTTCATGCCAATTTGTTACAGAGGTCTACCGTACAAGTCCTTGAAGTTGCTTCAGCTAAGCAGGTAATTTTCGATTTGTATTCTATTGATACTCTCAACACACCAGAACCAGTTCTTAAGTTGAAAAATTTAAATCCATCTTGGTTTAATTTATTCCATATTTGTGACTCAACTTTGCTACCCACATGGTTCTATTACAATAGATTATTGCAATTAACAGGCCAGCTAATTTTGATATTATACATTTGGATTTTTGATGTTTCCTTCTCATTGTGGATAGATATATACCAAAACAAACTCATTAAAGTTCCTTTATGAATGTCAGTGAAATTCTGAGTATTTTTCTCTCATCTCACTCCCTTAGTCATAAATATTGCACAACATAAAACATCTAAATCCTAGCAGCATGAATGTGCATAACACCTATTATTTGTTTGTGGAAAGATGACCATTGTCTCATTGATTTGATAAAAATAAGAGATTTATTGATCATTAAAAAAGTAAATGGTTCACAGCTTACCTTGGAAAACATGAAGGCAGGTTCTTCAAATTATCCTCTGGAATATTTACTGTTGTGCTGGTTATTGTATGCTGTTGTGGGTTGACTCCTCGGCTTTAATTGAAAAGGAATTAACACAATAATTACACATGTGTAGCACATTTGTTGCATTGGGGACGTAAAGAATATGTTAGTGCTCCGGCCTCATCCATCTAACAAAATTGTGGAAAAGCAAGATAATTTACCAATGATATAAATATATTGACACAATGTTGGGGTCAATATTTGGAAAGTTTACAACATGCAGTTTATGAAAATATTATATTCCTTCCAAATAGGAACATACATGAATATGCATATCACTTTCTGATCAGGGTAAAAGCTATGCATTCCAGTGTATTCTTGTTTGGGTCTAGTGGTCTAATATGCATGAATTTGTGCAACCTAAATACATTAAAATATAATTACTTAGTACTGAATGTCGAAAATTTAGTTTGTAGAGACACTCACCCAGACTCTCATCTACAAAGAAAGTTATGTCATCAGTGATGTTGGCCCGTTTGAATTTTCTTTTCAATTCCTTGAAGGACATGAACAGAAAAACCGTTGCAATGCAATGTTGAAATATGTACCAGCTGGAGGTCAAAGAGAGACTACACAGTAATTCAACTTTACCTTTCACTAGATTTATCAAGGTGAAAATTCAAGAGGTCTGTGATAACTTTTGTACCAATGTAAAGAAGAGTGCTTTACTCAAAGTATTCTATTGTGGCATGTACTTGCGGCTATAGTGTTCAGTTAGGACCATTGATATAGTTCCTGACATCATGCTATCAATGTCTTTCTTTATGTCTTAAGTAATGAGATCTATGAATATTTATACAGTTATATTCTCAGGGCAACACATTTATTGTTTACTATTGCTGTTTTCATCTTTGGGTTGGTTGGACTGACATAGCTCACAGCACAGGACTTTAATATTATACAAAACAATTTTGCTTTTATCATGGAGCCACTTGGGGTATGTTTTGATTCTGAGGTAATCAACATAATTAGTTACTACAACACTAGTACTCACTTATAATATAATAATATATATAATAATAAATACCATATATTAAAGTGCTGTTATCATGAAATAAAACATGCTCAAGAGCACTGTACAAAAGAACCAAAACCTGGAATATAAAATTACCAAACATAAGAAAACTAAAAGTAATAACAACAGCAGTAAAAGTAAAACATGCTCAAGAGCACTGTACAAAAGAACCAAAACCTGGAATATAAAAATACCAAACTTAAGAAAACCTAAAAGTAATAACAACAGCAGTAAAAGTAAAACATGATATAAGACAGGGTAATAAACCACAATAAAGAACATAACAATATAAATATACATAAATATTAGTGTTCAAACGATTAACCTAATCGGAATCGGAATCGGCCCGATTATTGCATAATCGGAATATAATCGGAATCGGTAAAAATTACGTGGAATACCAGTTATGTCATACCGATTATTCAAAAACATATGGAAGGTGAAAATATCATGATTCAAAAACATGTGGAAGTTGAAAATATCAACTGATGTATTAGGTTTGTTCTTTAACTACGAAATATTAAAATAAAGACACCCTCTAAACGTCTTTCATTTTTTGTAATTTCATCAAATTAGGCTGCCAGGGTCGCCGATTTTGCTTCCCTCGTGGTTAGTGACTTCATATTTCTCGGCACAGTAAGCATGGCAGAAATACCAATTCCGCGAATTAACGAATGTGCTGGACAGGGTCGGAAATAAGCGGGGACGACGGGCGATTCGCCCTCGCAAGTGCTAAAAAAGCCCTCCTAAAGCACAATT
>JAIPMN010028155.1:1253-13264 GCA_020650975.1 Apostichopus californicus
GCCCCCCCCCCCCCCCCTTCCACACACACACAAGTTACTCATGTTACATTATATGGAAACCATAATGCATAGTTTAACTTGGTTGATTTTCCATATTTTGAAAAAATTAATATTAAGAAAATGTCCCTTAAGATACTACAAAATTCAAATGGGAATTGTGATATAATATCATGATGGAAATGTTGCTGGACCATTCCAAAGTTGTTGTTATGGCAGAGATGATATACTGCTTAAATCTTCATGGTGGTGGCAGCAACCCAATGAGATTCCTGGCTTGCAGCCGACAATATCAGGAACTTGGCCAAAGTTGGTTGAGTTGATAATCTAACACACTGTCTAGACTGAGTTTGCAGGAAGAACAACCATCAAATTACCATTTCGCCAAAGAGTGGTATGGCTTTTAGGAACCACATTGCACTTTGCATGTGTGGTTGGAGTATTAATTTTATACAGGTTGTAAAACACTTCATGAAGTCCCATTTATTCTATGATCAACATTGATTCTATCATCACAGAAAATCTCATAGAGGCATTTCCAGAATAGGGACTGATATCGACCGTCTTAAATTTCTGTTAGTTTTTAAAAAAATGTGGATAAATATTATACATACAGTATATTCGATAGACAGTATAGGTACAGAACCAGTGGCGGAGCGTCCATACAGTCAGGGGGGGCGGATGCCCCCCCTGACGGACTCAAATGGACTGCTGGCGCCCTTTTCAGCTTTTTACTACTTTTTACTTATTCGTGATTATTGACTTTTTATTGCGCTCTCATCTACCTATTGACATTTGTCATATTCTGTTGGTGTAATTTTCTGACAAAATGACGACGACACCTATTTATTCTTCGTGTCGAAAGCGCCCCTACAGACCATTCTTGCCCCCCCCCCTCTGACCAATACCCCTAGCTCCGCCACTGTACAGAACATATGTGTTAAAGATCTTGCCACAAAGGCCAGTGTCTCCAGCTCATCATTATACAAGTATGGAAGTAGATGTTGTGTTACGTGGCCAATATCTCAGGTGATAACAGATACAGAGATATTGTGACACTGGCCAGTCTGTTAGGACATAATCATCACACTTAATTACCTTTACTATATGGTGCCATGTTTTACAGATAAAAAAGTGTAAGTATACTGGAGTTTTCAAATTTGCTTGCAATTATATTGAATCTATAATTTCCATGCATGGAATATTTTCAATATATATCACCCAAATGGTAATATTTGCAGTGGTTGGGATAACTGAAGTTGGTACATGACTCTGAAAAATTATTACAGTACCAGCTATACTTGTAATACTGTACCCATGCTATTGGTATAGGTTCTTTGCAAATAACCATCCAACATATGAAAACCAATTTAATACTGTATAGCTAATCATATCGATTCCCTTAAATATTTTAATTAATCGTTAACCCAATTAATAATTTAATTAATTGACTGATCACTCAATGAAGGTTTTAAGTTTTATTATCCCCCAAATATACTTCCAACATGGGCACTCTCTTTGTCAAGTTCATTGTTATTAAGATATGATGTGTTTATCATTTTACTTGATAAGAGTAACTTTTCAGCTACAGAAGCTAGTGACAGACTTCCAAGAAAGTGCTTTGAAACATCAAGCAATCATTAAAAAAAAAAAAAATAGATACAAATGAAGGCTGCAACCCAAATCTTTTCCACTTATACTGATGATCCACCCATGTCAAATGTAGATTTCCTACAAATCTAAATTTTCCTTCTTTTCTTAGCTTCTTCCACACCTGGGTAATGTTACATGGCTGCTGCACTTCAGCTCTTTGAAGGAAGCGGCATCATTCAACACTATGATGGACATAGCTCTGACAGTGGCGGAGCTAGGGGTATTGGTCAGAGGGGGCGAGAATGGTCTGTAGGGGCGCTTTGACACTATCTAAGCGGAGCGCCACCACAGGTTGGTGCGGAGCGCACAGAATTTTTTTTGAGTAAAGATACTCCCTAGATCGCCGGAAATGACCCTTTCCGGGCCTTGCTAATTTGCAGATAAACGAAGAATAAATAGCTGTCATCGCCATTTGTGACAACTCGTAAGTTTATATGGGTGTTGAAAGTACATGCGCTTGGAAATAGTTTCGTACAACGGAAGTGCCGATAAATTAAAGACCGCCGTTAGAGCATTTTGTGAGAAAATTTCACCAACAAAATATGACAAATGTCAATAGGTAGATGAGAGCGCAATAAAAAAAGTCAATAATCGCGAATAAGTAAAAAATGGTAAAAAGCTGAAAAGGGCGCCAGCAGTCCATTTGAGTCCGTCAGGGGGGTGCATTCCCCCCCCCTGACTATATGGACGCCCCGCCACTGAGCTCTGAATTAATGGAAGAAATCAAAGCTCTCTTCCACGCAACTTCAACCTCAACTTCATGGGACCCCTGTCTTGCAAGGTTGAAACAGATTCTTCCAGAGTTTGATTCAACTGCCCAGGAGGATGCATTAGATTTCCTTGGTGCAGTTTACACATCATCCTGCACTTCCTGTAACCAAAGCCAGTGCAAACTTTCAGATGAGTAAGAGATTTGGATCGTTCTGTAAAAAACATATCTAGGTGAAGTCAAAGCGACACAATTAAAACACAAATAATTGAACTTTTCAATGTTTTATTTAAAGTTATGCTATGTTGGCCCCAAATATGCAGATATTCAAATATGGTCACCTTTTGGTCAAAATTCTATAAACTGTTTTTAGTACAAGCTTTGAGGAAATTTACCTCACTGGGACATTCAGTCATCTTGTGTGTTCGTTAAGAATGTCTGAGAACAATTTGGACTAAAGGCCCCCATGAAAGTAACTTGTAGAAAACTTCTAGCAATTATAGCATAGTATAATTTGGGGCCTATACAGATTACCTTTAACATTGAAACTGATTTGGAATTTGCTTAGTTTGCAGGGAATTAGTCAGATTTGAAAGTGGTATTATGGCACCAGTTAGATCTGACAGATAAACTTGCATCAATGCAATGAGGATGCACATTTTGTAAGGCTGGGTTATTTAGATGATTTTCTGTATCTGATTTAAAATTTTGTTGCTCTTAATAGTAAATCTGATAATTTTAAGTAAGAGCTCAATGAAAGTTGTTCATTTATAGCTGATAATCCAGAGGGTAAAGAAGCAAATGGAAAGTACAATAGAAATGCAACATTGTTGTAATGAGTAACTTAGTTTCTTCCTTTTCCAGGTACTTCTTCTTACATTCGACATATGAGATGAAGTGGACTTCCTGCAATGAGACTTGGCACTGTCGGGCAAACTCATATCCAGTAATTCCAATTTATCCTAGTAACAAGGGCCATATGTCTCGTTTGAGTATGCAGGGGCACCTTGAGATGTTTCTAGATTGCCAAGATCTTGAAGGTCTTTGTGAGTTCCTGCAAGAACTCCCTGTTCTTGTCATATTGTTTTTATTCCATGTTGTTTTGTGTAATGTAAAATTGTTTCAATTTGTAACACAATGCATGTTTGTGAAGTAACAGTATGTGTGTTTATGAGTGCGGTGCCTTAATTAGCCTGTCATTACGATAACTCAATTAACTGACAAATGAACAGGAGTCAAATTCTGAAACTATTAGTGATGTAAGCTAAAGGCCAAAAATCATACGTTGGAAATTTTCAGGTTTAGAATCCAGCTTGAGTTGTAACAGAGCTCCCAAATGACCCGCATTTCGCGGGTTGGACCCGCATTCTAACACCCAAACCCACTGACTCGCGCAAGCGTCCGAAAAACCTGCATTGTAATTTTCAAGTATACATAAAAAAAAATTGCATCAAATTTTGACTTAGCAACCATCATTTCTTTAGCATTAAGCATAATAGAGTATAAAACCTCCTTTACAGCATCATTTGAACCTCAAATTAGCCTATATTTCTTTTCATTGGGGCGAGCAGCGAACATTTTCATGCCACGGGAAAGAATGAATTATCACCTACTATTCAATTTATTGATGTTACACACAAAAAAATGCATATATCTCAGAAAATTTTGGGTGACAAAAGCCTTTCTAAGTGCCACCAATTTACATGTAGGCATCACCAGGATTCCAAAAATTCAAAAGGGGAGGGGGACACCCCCTCCCCTTATACCCCTCCCCCAGGACGGTGATTCGTGGCATGGACCAGCATTTGCCTTCTCAAGAGTTGGGAGCTATGGTTGTAATGATCCCATTGGGCAGTTCTAACTACTGTATACAGGCATCTTTTCATATTGACTGTAGATCTTAGGTGTTATGTCTTTCCAAATTTATTGTATATTCCTGCTATGCATGAATATAAGTCATATATTGCCGTTGACCCAGCTTGTATAAGGTCTATCAAAGTCTGACAAGATCGTTACACACTTTATTCATTTTAAAAACTAAATCTGATAAAACAAATGTCAGAACCACCAGTGAGAATGTATATTTTTATTGCTGAATAGTCTAATTTATAAAGGTTATTGACATTTAGTAGTCTTCAAATGTCTGAAGTAATTTTACTTCCACACACTGCATGACACGTTGACACATACCAATCAAGTATCTAGCTGATAGGATGTCATGAGACACAGAATCACCAAAATCGTCCCCTAGGCTTTCAGTGGTTGGCATAAATAAAGGATATTTTCCAATGGGAAATTATTTGTGATGTATCACAAAGGAACATATAAGCAATCGGATGGGTTTTTTTTATTTCAATTTCCATTTCATTTTTGTCAGACTAACAACAAAATTTTCAACTTTCATAATAAAATTCCTTAAGTTACAAAATAGGTATAGTTCCATGCTGAAAATTTTTATGCATTGTTTTGTTTTAGAAGTTGTGCACTTAACTCTACTCCAGTCCAAATTCGAACAAGTATTTGATTTTATTCTTTCCAGTGGCAGTTCAGATGGCCGCCTTGTGTCTCCATCCATAACATCTACCCCGGAAGTGATCAGCTTTGGCATATCTCGCTGGGGTGGGGATAAGTTGAAGAAAAGCTTCCAAACCATTGATATTGAAGCAGAAGTTAGTCTGTCTGGGGTCTTGTATGAGCTTTATGGTGTTTTGGTTAGTAACTGAAGTATTATTGTCAAAAAGTGAAGCTATATTAACCATGTGGTTACCCTATGCTCAGGATCCCCTGTTCAGCTAAAATTTTAACGGCAGTAAAAGTATAAACACCAAAGGGCAATCAAAATTTACAATTGGGTAATGCAAAGATTGTGCTTTTGAAAAGAGTATATAGAGAATTGCAATAAAATCCATCTAATTTAAAAAACAAATATAGGGAACAGCCCCCCCCTCATGCCCCCACCAGTCTGTGGGGCTCCCCTGCCAACTTATAATGAGAGTCACTGGCAGGCGTGTAGCCAGGAATTTGCCAAGGGAGGGGCGAAACTGTAGATTCGGCATTGCAAACTATCTAAGCGTAGCGCCACCATAGTTGGCGCGAAGCGTACAAGAAAATTTTGGCTGAAAATGCCTCCTAGATCGCTGGAAATGGCACTTCCCAGGCCTTGTAAGTTGCATCTTAGCATTTTCTCTTTTGAAAATACTAGCGATATCATAAAAACATTAAAAAAAATAATAAAAAATATGCTCAAGGGGGGGGCGGCTGTCCCCTTCGCCCCCCCCCCCTTGGCTACGCGCCTGGTCACTGCAATAAGTTATAAGGAAGATCATATATAATTGCCAGCTCTGCGTGATGCAGTGTTTGCTTTAGAAACACCACACCCCTCACCAGGGATGCCAGAACTAGGAAAACCTAGTGAAATTGCCACTTTGAAAATGCATTGTATCAAGTTAAATACATTTCTTATAAAGAAATAGAAAATTTAATGATAATCATGAAATGTTTGCAATGGATCATTTTAAAAAATATAAAAGTTAATTATTGCATCAAGAAATGTATACCTTAGTAAGCACCATATATTTTCCTGGAGAACCACAAGCTACATGCCATAGTTACTCGGGCGCGTAGCCAAGGGGGGGGGGAGGGGGCAGCCGCCCTCCCCCTTGAGCATATTTTTAAAAAAAAAATTTAATGTTTTTATGATATCGCTAGTAACTTCAAAAGAGAAATGCAAAGATGCAACTTACAAGGCCTGGGAAGTGCTATTTCCAGCGATCTGGGAGGCATTTTCAGCCAAAATTTTATTGTACGCTTAGCGCCAACCCATGGTGGCGCTACGCTTAGATAGTTTGCAATGCTGTTTCTACGGCTCTGATAGTTTGCCTACATTTTCGCCCCTCCCTTGGCAAATTCCCGGCTACGCGCCTGTAGTTACTGGGATTCTCCCTTCTTCCCTTGAGATGACTAACATAGAGGCAAATTCAATGCACTTTATAAAATTAATGCACACACTATATAGTATGGCAGATGTGGATACACGTTCTTCCAAATAGGCTTAACATGTATAGAGGAGAATTCCAACCACAACAAAGATTAAATATGGAGCAAACATATGTTCCCATATATGTTCCCTGTTTATAAATGTTCTGATACTTGTCTACATAATTTTGTTTGTATAACCCACCCCTTCCCCCCCCCCATCATACTCCCGCCCCCAACAGTTGTGATTTCTTAAACAAGCTTAGAGGCCTGTGTGGAAACACTGAGAAGATTATCAACGTTTTCTATTTTAGGTTAATACGAAACGACAGCTTACCAAGCTTGTTGAGGAATTTGTTTAAGAATTGAAGGATGTACCAGAAACAAAATATTTAAAAAGTATTACTCTTTTTCGTATAGATTCACGAAGGGACTTCGTCAACCAGTGGACACTACTCTTGCGCCAAAAGGGTGAAAGACAACAGCTGGGTCCACATGAATGATGGCACATGCACAGTAATTGCAAAATCAGCAATAGACAGTAGCAATGTATTTGGTGCATTTTATAAAAAGGGTAAGTTTTGTTGCTATTCTTCTGCTGACAAAAGAATTTAAATGGTTGAATCATGATACAATACATTGGACACAGCTAGAGAGTCAAAATTCATTAAGAAAGTTAACAAAGTGACACATACTGAGAATCCAGTGTGTTAATTCCTTATCAGGTGTTTCAAATGCTGCTATTAGTCGGAACCTTCTTTGATTTGTACTATTATGCCACCCTTGGAAATTGTGGCAAATTGCAACCATTGGTGAAAATGAGCTTGGACTAATTAAAATGCTAAAAAATTAAAAGGCAGTCTGTATATGTAGCCCCAAAATTATAGCATGCTATAATTGATAGAAGTTTAAAAAAAGTACTTTCCTGGAGATATACTCTCCAACTTGTTCTCAGACATTCCAAATGAACACGCAAGAGGACAGGATGTCACAGCGAGTTAAAGTTCCTTTAGGGTGGTATAATAACAGGTTAAGAATTTCTACCAAAGGTGCACCCATATTTTGCAAATGTGGCATATTTGGGGTCAAATCAGCATACTTATGACTATGGTTTGTTATTTTCTCCTGTAAGTGTTGACAATATTGACTATATGTATGCCTTGGCAATGGGCGGTAATTGTGTCCTTAATCAGATATGACCTTGACATGTGCAAGTGCATGGGTGTGTGCGTTTGTATGTGCATTTTTATGTATGTGTGTGTGAGTGACTTTGGCTTGCAGACAACAAGTTAAAGGTGCTTGAACTTTAACCTCAACGTAGGTAGACCTTGGTGAGAGGATGATCCCTATGACTTGTTTTCAGGGAGGACAAAGGTCATTTGAGTTCAACAAAGGGCAAATTTGTCTGAAAACTTCAAAATCACAATATCTCAAGATGTATACCTTTGCCTGATCTTCAAACTTATTAGATAGCCCTTTGTGAGTTGATTGCTACATTTTCTATTGAGGTTAAAATCTGAAAACTTTGTAAACATATTAACTTTAGCCAGGCTTATATGTGTTATGTACATGTCAGTCAATGCTAGGACCCTTGCACGTCTGGGCCATAGTAATATGTAATGGTGAAATATCTTGTATTAAAGAGTTGCTCATAATGGCACAGAATTAATTAACTTTCTGATTGTTTATATGTTGCTTCCAAAGTACCAGATAATGAGTGCATGGAAGATGAAGAGGAGGGTGTACAACTCCATACTAGAAATGTTAAGCTGGTTCACTATGTAAGTATAACACTTCACACAACCTTAAGCTGGGAACTTTCTTGTCATATCAAGTACATCTATAGTGATACATAATGTCTGTTATTGATGTATTAAATTGATCCTTAAAGAAATCATCCACCATCCTTTCTAACAGATCAGTATGGGTGTCAAATCGTTTTTACTTTTTTTTCTGCCGTGTCATAATTAGCTTTACCTTTTCTTAACTTAGATGGCTGATATTGTACAACACCTGAATGAGATAATGTCTGGCAAAGTAGGGTAAGTGAACTATATTTCCAACTTCGCTGTATCTTCTATGCAAATTTCTATGATTTCTGTAAAATCTTGTCATGCAGATTATATAAAATGGGATCTCCACCAAACTTATTATAATAAGTGTAGTGATAAGTATTTTGCGTGTTTCCGTCTTGTTGTCTGTTACATAACATTACATACCTCAAATTGTTCAGATTTAGCTGCATAATTATTCGCACATGTTTGAACGAGGTCCTTGCGTGATTGGCTTGTTGAACCCTCGTGATTTGTGTTACGTAATTAGTCCTTTTCAAGGTCCATCGATATATATACATATATTGGGCGCACACGGAAAAAGGACTACTGGCGTTGGTTGCGTCTAACCAGGATACATAATTTTACATATATCTGAGATTACTTGCGAAATGGTTGGAAAGTAATGCCACGTAATATAATGCTGCTTGTAATAGGGACCAGTGATTTCTTGATGTTCTCGATGTTAAAGGGCTAAATTCGAGGTATTTTGGTGTTTATATATTATAAGTTAAATGCTTTCTTCGTGTGTGTTTGCTGGTTCATGTTTGTGCAATAGTGAAATTTGTGTAGTTTTATTTGTGCCAAAAAACAAACTATACAATGATAAAATGTTGTATTTAGTACTGTAAGTTTTCTATTTTTGTATTTCGATAGTTTTACGGAGCCATTGAGTCTATGTGCGACTGCGAGTAAAATAAATTGCGGTGACTTCAACTTTTGTACGAAACCGTCCTTATTTTCGTCTTGCCACGACCGTTAAAATAAGTGAATTAATTCTTGCAATTCTCATGAAAACAAATCTCATTGGTTTGGTACTTGTCAATAACATGCATATGAACTGTGATCTTCTGGATCGCACATGAACCAACCAAAATAACACTATCATATAAGAACATCCTACATTTAGTTATGATCGAGTGAACAAGAGATTGTAGTCATGAAGTATGTGTTAAATCAAATTTTGCTAATAAGATATTATGTTTTGACTTTGACAGATCCCAGCGGCATGATGTGTTTCTAACTGGAAATATGCTGAAGTATTACCTACCTTGTTGGTGCAGGGGCAGTGTCTGCAAAGGTTTGTAGTAAAAATTAACGATTTAAATCTTGATGAACTTATATTACAGTTCTCAGTTGTCTAGCATACTGCAGGCAAACTGTGAAAACCTACATACGTAGTTTTTGGCCAGTTTGGGACTACTGTGTTGGGCATGTTGGGTGCATGTATATTGCTCTTAAAGGTATGATGTATTGGTTCCAAATATGCCACATTTTTCAATATGGTCAACTTGGTCAAAATTCTTAAACTATTTTTATTACCACTTCAGAGGGAATTTACCTCACCGGGATATTATGTGATAGTGTCTGTTTATTTAGAATGTCTGAGAACAATTTGGAGTGTAAAGACCTACAGGAAAGTACTTTTTGAACACTTCTAGCAATTATAGCACGCAATAATTGGGGACCTATACAGACTATACCTTTAAGGGTGAGCTTGACGTGAAGCAACATCCTTGGTTGAGAACATTCCATAGAAATATATTCTGTAAGTGAGCTTGCTGAATGTTTGAAAGTAAATTCAGGTAGAAGACTATGGGAGACTAATAGAAAAGAAGAATTGGTTCCACATTACATGCAGCTGAAACCCCCATAACAAAACTTTGTTTTGTACCTGCAGGAAATATGATGTGGGTCCCACCTATAGTAAGGTGACCATATTTTCCTGACTGGAATCAGGGACATTTATTGCGTGACTGATATAGGGGAGGGGTACACCCCCTCCCCTTTGGAAAATTTTTGAGTGCCTTAGGTGCTTAGATGTAAAATGGTGATACTTATAGAAGCACTTTTTAAATCAATTTTATTTTCAAAAATGTAGCTTTTTCTTAGATGAAATTTACTTACTTTACGAAAGAGTGCTAGGCTAGATCGATCAAGCATATTTTAACAGTGTTTCCACTTTACACTGGCCCACCTGAAATACTGGTTAGTTCCATTATGCGACTGCATACTTGACTAAATTTTGTTTTTACAATTATTTTACTAATAATGTGGGATATTTACAAAATTCCTGAACATTTTGACGAATCAGGGACATTTTCGGGGACACTTGTTCATCGGGGACAGCACACTGTAATTGGGGACTGTCCCCGAAAATCGGGGACGTCTGGTCACCTTAACCTATAGCTACTCCAGGAAAGATATCACAGTGGATGATCTGTGATGTCATCTTGTCAAAATGTTCTTCAAATGCTTTTACGAGCCTTTTATAGTTTTTTCTTGATTTTGTGATGTTTCTGTAAGAACGTCATTTACCATGTGAGCACTGCAGATGTGTACATCAAAGGAAAAGAAGGACATTTTCAATTCATTGCTGTGATGATGTGGCCCTGCAGATAGATTCATGAAATTCCAACAAGCTTGAAATCGCTGTCCCTGAGATGGAACATGCATCAAGAGGGCGTTGTGGTCAAGTGGTTAAGGCAGTGGACTTGTGATCTAAGTGTGTATAAATGGGGACTTGCGAGGTAACTT
Source organism: Apostichopus californicus (assembly GCA_020650975.1). Classification (NCBI taxonomy): domain Eukaryota; kingdom Metazoa; phylum Echinodermata; class Holothuroidea; order Aspidochirotida; family Stichopodidae; genus Apostichopus; species Apostichopus californicus. The sequence continues at coordinate 12,177 of JAIPMN010028155.1, forward strand.
GTAAATATAGTTGTGTGCGCCGGTTTGTGGCTGCACCCTATGGGAAGTCCCCGGGGGACACGTGGTTGTGGTGCACTGTGGTGCCCCAGGAGAGATTGATTGAATTGTGCACACTTTGGTGTGTAGGTGTGACAAGTTACCAATGACCAGGGTTAACTTGTAAAGTCTTGTGAGAAGGCCTTGGCCCTGAACAAGACTGTAAACCTAAATATTAAATTAAAAGATAGTTTTCACATAGCAGAAAGTTTTGGGCAAATTGAAATTATTCATAATACATTCACCTTATCACTCAAATATCATATTAATTGATGGCTGACACCCTAGAAAAAAAATATATTTTATGCATTCACCTTTTCACTCAAATATCTTATTAATGGCTTATACCTTAGAAAATAATATATCTAATGCATTCCTGACATCACATGATCATGTAATCTGTGCAACTGGCCTGAAGAGTTGATTTTTCTTCTTTTGTTTTACAGCTTAGAGAAGCACTAACCGCAGAACTGAGATCCCACTACAACACCAGCACCAGATAAGACAAGAGGACTCATATTGCCAAAGTAAGGTCATGTGTTGGTCATTACGTGCCATATACATAATACTTAATCACGTAAATCATCATCAAGTCGAGCTCCTCACAGATAGCATATACAAATATAATTTTTTTTTGGGGGGGGGGGATTCTTGAACTTGCATTTGCCATGTCTCAGCCAAAAATGCTCCCCAACTTACTGGTTTACAGGTCCATGCACGCTTTATGGGCTTATGCACCAGCATGCATAGTTCATTGCTAGTCTGACTTGATATATTTCTTTTACTTATTTTCTAAATCACAGAATAATCTTACTTATATTTCTTGATCGCAAATTGTTGACAAATAAAAAGAAACAATCAAACCATATCTTTTAGTGTACCCTGGTAGAAATTCCAGTAGAACCCAGTTAAAAAATCAACTAGGTTCTACTAGGGCCTACTATATGTTTAACTGGTTTTTAACTGTGTTTAACTGGGTCTTACTGGGTTCCAACTGGGCTATGCTGAACATGAGCTAGGTTCAACTGGGTTTACACAATGTTCAACTGGGT
>JAIPMN010028157.1:2844-14787 GCA_020650975.1 Apostichopus californicus
AAATACAAGATGATGAATACCATATTCTCACTTGCATAATACAAAATGGAATAGACCTTGTAAAAAATGAGACCCAATGACATCGCCTCCAGGACTCAACCTGGCTGTAGACATCTCTGGGAATGGGGGGAGGGGGTAGAGGGGGGGGAACTGAAGTCTGATTTGGAGAACTATACTGAATAGATTTGATGAAGCTATTGGAAATTGTCAATCAAATGTAAAAATGTTGCTTTAAATGAACTGAGAGGAAGGTGTTTTTGTAGTATTTGTACTTTGTCTCATCAAGTGTTAAACAGTTGATTGTCTCTTCAAGTATAAAAACAATTGAACAACTCTTCATAAAAATTATATTAAAGATAACATTACTACTATACTGTAGTGAAAAGCAACCAGACTCTGCTATCATTATGTATGTTGTTTAATGTTTACCTTCTTTTCACTTCAGTGTGTTGCTCTACTGGGGGTCTTATTAATTTTATGGTCAATTAGGTATTATGTCTAGGAACTGGAGTACTTAAGTAGGAGGCACCATCCAACTTATCTTTTGGATGAGAAATAAAAATACGGCAAAAACATATTAGAGGTTGAAATACAAAATATTCTCTTTTGTCAACTGGACATGATTTATGTTAAATCGTATGAATGGGGGTATTAAGGAAACGGATTGAGGTTGAGCTATAGATTAACTCCTAAGGTATTTATATTTCCTACAAATCTACATGCATGTAGTATTGTATTAGGTATGGCTTAAAGCAGCATTTTGCGTTTGGTCGCCGTTTCTACTTTTTTGACATGTCCATCGAGTTTTTTACATATATCAATCACAAAACAGCAAACTAAGATATTAGCCAAGTTTTTCCCTGCCAACATCCTTAATTGGCGAGTAATTAAGGATATTTGCAGATAACGAGAAGAGTGTCCACGACAAATTCCACATTTAAAACCAAACGCATACAATTCCCCCAAACCTACTAGTTTGAATTCAACCAATCAGAGATGCAGGTTTAGTATGAGCCGTTGCTAAAAATAGATTCAAGACTTTGCTTTGGTACAACCAGGGAGTTGTTATGGAACTCCCTTGTACAACTGCCATATAGACTGTACACAAATAAGGCATGGTGTTGTATTACATTTGGTCAATGACGTTCGTAGTGTTTAAATATTCATTTTATGGGCGAGGTTTATTGGGATCCCAATGGAAAATATCTTGGAGAAAAACAAAGTTGAAAGTTGCAAATTTTTCGACTTTTATGCCACCATTTGAAGTTAGATGTAAATAGATAAGCTAGTTATGTATGTCGTTATGGCATAGTGGATTCAGTGAGGTTGAGAAAAATCATAGAAAAGGATGCAAAATGCTGCTTTAAAAGCATTGACTATAGATAAAGTCCTAAGGTATTTACATTACCTACAAATCATGTAGTATTGTAAGGTATGGCTAACAAGCATGGATTAAAGAATACTATCATGGAATGCCCATTATACTGTATCTTCAAGTATTATTACCTATAAATGCATAGAACACCACATGAGAGCATGGAAACAGCCCATAATCAGCACTTTGGCCACTCAAATTTTTCATATATTATTTTATGATAAATTTGGATATGAGTTGTCACTTTTCCTGAGCAAGGCTTTGTTATTATAACTTGAAAATCATTTTGTATTCTTTGCATGAAACTTTTGAGCTTGCTTCTTTTGTGGATTTGATTTCTTTATGGAAGGATGACGAAGTTAAAAAACCAACCCAGGTCTTGTTGGTATTAATGTGAGACATAACGTTTTATGTATCGTCTCAACAGTGTTATTTCCAAATCTCACATGCAAAATTCTTCAACAGGTTTAACAAAGTAAAACATGTAGTTGTGGATATTTTTCGTACAAGAAATGAGATTTCTCAGACTTTATAACTCTTTGAGAAATCTCCAGGTTTTGGCCACCAATCTCCAGGTTTGCACCTTTGGGGAGGTTGTCAGATCTGAAGAAAGCTCTCAAAAATTATTGTAATTATTTTTATAAATATTATGAAAATTCTGTATCAGGTTTCATAAATCTCAAACTTGTGAGTATCCCCTACCCACTCTTGCCCATCCCAAGTTGCCATGACAGTTGCCATGGGGAATTATTTAATCATCCCACATGGTCCATGAAACTTTAAACTTCAACTTTTCTTCTGTTTTTCTCTGTAATTTCCAACAGTAAAGCAGAGGCAAAGAATGGAGCAAAGAGCGAGAATCCTGCAGAGGTGGTTCCACTGAATTTGCAAAATTGGGTTTGTACTCCAAGTTTATCTCAGTCACAAAGTGCCGATCCTATCGGCCAATCTGAGATGAATACGGTGCCGGTTAAAACACCGAGCGACTCAGATTTGATGGTCGATGAGGAGAGCAGAATTCAAGATTTGCAACCTCAGCTCTCTCAAGTTGAACTGATAAGTCCTTGAAATAATGATCATGCCCTGCTACTTCATCTCGCTTGCATGACTTGCTCTTTAACGCCATCTTCATCTTTTCATAGTTATCCATTGGCACAAGAGTTTTTGGACGGTTTGAAATGTGGACGGTTGTTGCCTAAAAAGTATTATCTGGATGAAATTCAAGACACTGTTCCGACTTCTTTTATGAGGAAACAAATATGGATAGTGAAATTTATAGTTTCACTAGGTCACTGTTATCATCCGCTCTCCTCCCCCCCCCCCACCCCACACTTACACTCATTGAGTTACCCTTCCTAAATTTGTAAATAGATCAAACAAAATGGTCTTTAATATGTGGTTGAAGATTTCTAACTACTACACCCTTCTTGGTGTTTCTCGTATTGTATTGTTTTTAGCCAAAAATATAATTAAAGCTTCAACAACAACCAATAGTTTAATTTCAATCAAAATGTACTATTTTTTTGTGTCTTATCACACCTTACTATCCTTTAAATAAAATCTAGGAGGAGCATCATGTGGGAGTTAGCCTTCTGTCTACAAATTGTCTTTCAAGGATTATGATCAGACTAGATGAAATTGGGCCTTACTGAGCAGATGAATAGGAATAAATTTAAGGGGTGCAAGGATGTGATAGTGAATGATGGTTTTGATAATGGCTTTAGTTTTATATTTTTTTGGGGGCTTTTTCTGTTTTCACAATTAATAAACCCTCTGGGTATTAAAGTACTTAATCATTCTCTTTTAATACTGCATGTTTTCTTGTACATTAATTATTTACATCGGTTGTCTTGATATAAGTTAGGAGAAAGTAAATCAAGCAATTGTGCGATCATTTATAAATCTGAAATTTATACGTCGGTTGCCATGGACAAAAGTTGGAATATTCAAAAATCAAATTTTAGTTTATAAACTGCATATAAATGTAGCATGTCATAATAACTAACAGTTACCAGTGTTAGCCTCTCTGATGTAATTGTGTTTGTTGGATGTGGGGCAACGAGAATATTAAAGGTGTGTACATGAGCTGATCAGGTGTGTAGACAATAAGACCATAACGGATGGTAAATGTCTATACCTTGCAGTAGTCAGGCAGGTTGACATGGAAACATATATTCCTTTATCTGCAGAATATATCTGAACAAACTTAACAAAGTCTATATTGCTATTTTGAAGTTTTTAACTGTTGCTTATTTTTCATTAAAAGAAGCAATTTTTTCAAAAAAATGTCCTTGTGTAACATTTGCATAATATATAAAACATATGGGGGGGGGGGGGGTCATGTGGTTAATATTTTGTAAATAAAAAAATATGCAGTTAAATTCTTATTGCAAGGTTTTAGCTATTTTTAAAGTGTCAAGGTCATTTTTCCTGGTGTAGAGGTAGTACTGAGTTGATTTAGAATTCATTGAAGTCCGTGGTCTTTGTGGTATATGTACTATATTCCTATCCTGGGATTACCTAGTGGAGGGAACCAAAGTTTATATTATTTTTTTCTGTCTCTCTCTTTTTAAAACTTTCTAATTATAATAGATCAACCTCCATGCCAGGGGATTTTGGCAGTGTTAGTTACGTTAGTGTGTGATTAAGAAGTTTCAAGTACAGTCTGTCCAAGGGAAAATTTAAATACCGTCCTTAAATACCCACAATCTGAGCCATTATTGTAAGTAAATCCTAAACAGCTTCTCCCAAAGATACAGATTAGGTAATATACTTTGCATTCATTGCTCACATATAATTTACCAAGATAGAAGGAAATTTTTGGTTGAAGCAAGTGAAAAAGGAGCATTGGATAAAAATAACATCATTGATCTGTACATGATTGTTTTGAGATGATCTTTAAAGCCATTCGGAAGGTCGAGTTATACGTTCTAAATGCTCGATTATTTGAAGCAATGGCCAATTTTTGACAAGCTGTTTTTTCAGGCAGTCTATGCCCTGCAACAGATTCATCTTCAAATTCAGGCCTCTCCTTATTTGTTGACTCAGACCAATGTCGAAAAAAATAATATTTATAGAGCTTAACAATTTCACCAGATGACCCAAAATTACTCCAAATAAAATTACTCCAATTGGCATATCTTTAGCTGATTCCTCTAAATGATAGCTATCAAGTTGCTAGTAAGGAATGATTCGGTATCATTAACCAACACCCAAAAGACTTTGGTACATAAATAAATTCTAATCACAATTTTCCTGATTCTCAAACCAGCTGGGTAATGAGGGTTGTGAATAGGTAAATAGGTTAACAAGCTACATGATTGAGATGTAATTGTGTGTTATAGATAGTTATCAGCACATTCTTATGAATATATTTTTAATTAATAATTAGTTAATTAATAATTTGATAGTGAGTGCATGCATATGTATCTTACCCATCCATTCTTCTTTTGACCCTCAATAGGACCGTATTGAATGAACACAAGCATGTAGTCATCAAGTGTTAAGGTAGCTACCTATGTGTTATAACTCTATCTATCATTACCCTTATCTTTGCATCCCTTGCCCCATTCCTGGTATTTTAATATTTTCGTTTACACCGTTAAACTGGGGTTATTGTTTGTTTTACTCACATTTGACAATTTCTGGTGTTGCTGGACTTAGTTCACCCATTTGCATGACTTCGCTATCATATGGAAATCACTTACACATTTTCATTTCTCGACATGGCTTTGCTGGTTTGATTTAACATTCTTTCTAGTAATCCATTATTCTATTGACATTTTACTAACATTTTGATTTGAGATATGACAGGTGGTTATCTAAATGTAATTGGTTAGAAATGCTAATGGTATTTTTGGACACTAATTTATCCCAAACCTCCCCCCCCCCCCCTCCATCTACCTCTCCACTTGTATCCCCTGTCATAATATATAAGTACTCTCTTTCACTTGTGGACTTTCCTGCAGTGTATATAACATATGTAACAACTATTTTCAGATTAAAGAATAAACATTAACGCACCAAAGTTCTTAGGCATTGGGCACAATGTTTTGCAAAGGATCCATTCCCCTAAGCATGTTTTTGAACAATTTCTGTGTGTATTTAGCTTTTATTCTGATGTTTGGAATAAGGGAATCTTGATGCTTCTGCACATAACATCATTATGATGATGATATGTCTTGTTTCTATTTGTAGGAGGACTGGGACTGTCTGTGTATTCCCAGATTCTATCTTGAATGACTCTTCTAGTATCTGGTTTTAAATCCCCATTGTGCATTCCATTATCAACACTGCTCACTCGCTAGCTCTACAATCATCTTTGGTACTGTTGTATATTACAGGCATGAGCTTTTTCCGAGAATTCGCGGGATATCCGTGATATCTTTTCTACCTCGGCACAAAAAATATTATCCTAACACACTGTAGCATATGTAAATTGGAGCCTATACCACAATTTTTTCAAAGTTCCGTGATTTTTTTTACCCCAGGCTCATCCCTGATAGTAAATAATCACAAAATCACGATGACATAGTTTTCCCCATTGGCCCATTGGTAGAGAACGAGCGGTTGCAAAATTCATTCAGTCCCGACGTTGTTATTGTCTTGGTCAAGATGAAAAGCATGCGTTTGGTTAATGGTTTCTCGACCAAAACAGTAACAAAGAACGGGAATGAATTTTTCATTCACTGGATCTCTGGGAAAGGGCCAAAGTTTAGGGGGGGGGGGGACAAGTTTCTGCAATAGTCACGTAGAGGACAGCAAAGACGTTCCATAGTGTAAATAGGACAATGTCATAATTTACTCGAGCAGTTTTTTTACGCATTAATGTTATTCATATTGTTTAATATAGCTTTAATTTGAACACTTATCCACCCCTCCTCCTGGCTGTATGTTATAAAATACGGACTCTGTGACAAAATAGGTTAATGTCATGTCATGTTCGTGTGAATATTTACTATACAATAGTACTGAAAGAGATTCATTTTTAGACCGGGGAGATCAAAAAAGTTGGGCTGTAACGGCTTTGCTAACATTATCACTTTAACCTAGCTCCAGAGTTTAGTGTGGTGATCCTGCTTACGTGACATCTAGGCTAAGCATATCATAAACTGTATATTTAATACATTAGTGTACTAGTAATCGTTACGATGATGCATTCATTTGTCAGTGAGTGTCAATCAGATGTAGCTAGTAATTCTCGATGATGTGCCAACTCAGGCACAGTGAATACTAAATCTGATTTCTGGATGAGATGAAAATTCATTTCTTTATAGCAACTCAAAATATCAAAGTCAAAATAATATTCTGGCTTCTTGCCAACATCTTAATCAAACAACAGGACTTGAGATAATATATTAATTTTATGAAATTTACTTTAATCTAAACGTATGCTGTATATATATGTCTGACCTCTCTGGTGACCAAACTTTTGCAGTTTTTGGGCAAGGGAAAATCTCCATTGGCTAGTTCCAACTTATGGTCGTTACTGTGATATTGCCAAAGAGTGCTATTTTTAATTTTGTATCGGGCATGCACTTTTTTTTTACCACTTTTGGCTTAATCTATGATAATCGTCAACTTTTGCTTCACCTTGAATACTTATTATTGTAATTTTAATGAAATGTAAATAAGTACCATAATTATAGAAAATTCCTTTGACTATCAAGTATGCTATGTTTATCAAAAAGATTGTGGCTTAATACAAACTAGTACCGAAGCTTGAATGGTTCATGTAAAGTATTTATTAGAGCATTAATGCAATATTTCTTCTAAAGTGGTATTTACTTATCATACATGCTATTGATTCAATCTAAAAGCCTCCCTGTCCCTTCTCCATTCTTCCTAATATTAAACAATAATTTTGGTTGTGAACTAAATATTTGATTATTTGTAAAAGGATCTTTTATTTCTTCAGTTGGAGATTACACCAAATATGTATGTATGTACGTATTTTAGATCCTCCTGCAAGCAGGAACTCGCGAAGAAGCCTCATTGGCTTATCAAAGCCACAAGCTGACCGAAATCAGTCTCTTACATTCATATTTAACGTCCATGATTAGGAATTGTCAATTGTCAACAACTCTGTAACTGGGCGACATACATTAATCTTGGAGTGACTCGAACCGGGGACCTTATGATTGGAAGGCACCGGCGTTAACCACTGAGCTAACACTCCTCCCATCAAGTATTATACCCATCAAAAGCCATTTATACCAATTTTTTTCTAACTCCAATGCCCTCCCTCTATTGTAACCTCTCAAAGCTTCATTTTCGACATTTTACCAAATGTATGTAACCCTGTGTTTAAGGATTCGTTTTTTCCCTTGCTGTGAAAAAGTTGAAAAGTGTGCATCAAGGCCACCCACCAGCTTGCCTTAGGTTTGCCAACCATGCTGTTCCGACAGTAAAGTTGCCTCTTGTCTTTGTATATGTTGGTTTTATGCTAATCCAAAGTGGTCAGTTATTTTGGATCACACTATTCCTACTTTTTGTCAAATTTGCTTTGTATGCTAGCACAGTGCTCTCCAAAAACTATATATCTTTAGTCTCATGTCTAAATCAAAATAAATGTAAATAAGTTGGAAATTAGCCTCAACAATTTAACAAAACCTTATTCAGCCCGATTCTTATATGCAAAAGTAGGCTTAGGTACTTCTGTTATGAAAGTATGGAAGGTCTAAGCTAAATATTGATAGAAAGGCAATAAAATAATTAAGGATATAGTTTCTGTTCAAACATAATTAAAGAAAAAGAAACACTGCCAACCCAGTCAACTGATTTGAGTACAATACAATCATTATTCCTATGTCTGCATTCCTACCCACTCCTCCCACAACCACCCCTTTCCAACAAAGTCAATTCAATTAGTAAAATGTACGTAATAGTCTGTACCATTGGGCTGATGTTAGAATTGTTGGGAATGGCGATAAGCTATTGCTTTTGTTTCTTCACTTTATAGTTTTCTTCCCTTTATAGTTTCTTTTTAGGGGGGGAGGGAAGAGAAATTTTGTGTCCAATTCATTAAGATTTTCCCAGCCTTCCACCCCCACCCCACCCCACCCCTTCTTCCCAAATTTGAATAAAAGGTAGGATTGCTGGACTCCATCAGATATTGATCACAGTCCCCAGAGGTATTATCAAAATGGAGCAGCTTTGCTGTGTCCTCCTGCTTTTCGTTTCTACCCCAACCATCCTTCATACCAGCTCTACAACATCCACTTTAAAGTGACCACTCTAGATCTTTTCACCTTATTAGTGATGGTTGTATTGCTGAGGGAAGATCTCTCTGAGATGGTTGAAAACAGGTTAGTGTTAAACAGATGACCGTGACATTGTTTCAGCACTTTAAATATTATCTGTTGTAGCAGCAGCTTTGCACCATTAGTTTTATCTGCCTCAAGCTTATCGTTTGAACTGCTTTCACATGTCTACAGTAAGTACCTCATCATTCATTGTTGTGCTTCAATTTGTCAATAAATATGCTGAAAAAAAGTAAGACCATGGAAATAGTAGTAGGAATATGAATTAGTATTATCAGTGATTACCACCAGCTTAACTGTTTCACTCAATAACATTCCCTTAATTTGGAACCAGGGTCTGTATCCTGTGGGTCGCAAAGGATTTCTCGATGGGCCGCATACAAAGTTTTAACTTAAGGTTAGGCTTTACCAATAGCCCACAAAAACTTATACCAACTATACAACATGGAATTGTTAAGTTTTTTGTTAACAAGCTTTTCATTTGTAGTAGAAAGTTTGTAAACTCTATATACCAATTATCTGAGGATTGCATCATGACATCATAATGATAAACTCGGATGAGGGTTGGGAATGTTGTTTATGATCGATGGGTCACAGCTTGATGCCTGAAAGTTTGGCTGGGTTGTGGCCTAAATAGGTTGCAAACCACTTATTCTAGGTGCTATTGATTTACAAACAAAATGCTAGATATTTCAGTAAAGATAAATTTCTATCTTGAAGCTGAGAGAGGCATCTGTGCCATTCGTTTTGTTCTCAAACATCTACTTCTCAGAGACAGAGGGTGGGGGAAGGGGGTTCCGAGGGGGGAGGGGATGCCCATAAGTGCATCAATGCCAACGTGCTGCTTTTGTATCTATCCTTTCATGCAGTCCAATACCCCTCCTTACTATTTATCTGGTCCTTTAATGTTCCCTCTCCCCTGTCACCCAATTTTACAATCCTTACCCTACCATTCATCTTCTTGCTCCTAACCTTTTAATCTTGTCTCTTTGCCCTTGTTGAACAACTGAAAGATTAGAAACCCAAAAAAATTAACATTCTCCAAAATTATCTTTATTATAATTGTATAAGTTTGCCTTGAACAACTTGCACCAGAATATCTGTAAAACGTATCTAAAGCTTCCACATAATTCTAGAGTACATTCTTCACGTTGCTGAAAGAGAAGCATTTTTATCACGATAAAGTCACATGCAGCACCTCTTTAGATCCTTCTGATGCTAATAATGAGTGTTCTTATGTGGTGTATATGTTTTTCTTTGGTAGAATAGTGATCCTCGTCTATTTCCTTTCTTAATGTGCTCATCAAGACCGTTAATTCGATCTGTGCCTCTTTCCTAAAACCTTAACAACTTACACAAGAGTTTTTTCCAACTCTTCGTATTCAATATTAAAATATTGACTCAAAAAACATCTTTTCTACCTTAACGTTGTACTCATGAAAATATCATTCAAAAGAATTGAATTTTTTTTCATTCATGAGTGGCAACTAATGGCCTCTAATTATCCAGCAAAGTTGACTATTTTTCCAGTATTTAAATAATTACTCCTTGGTACCTCAACAAGTTTTCTGTTATTTTGTTGTGTATGGATATTGCTCAATAGCCGAAGAGCGTTACTCCTCTGTGGTTAGTTTGTCCACTCGAGTGAAACGTTACCCCTGTGATCTTTTTCAAGCACCCTACGTAATGCAACATGTTAACTTGATTTGCTAAAGTATAGGTTTTTAACCCACTCTGAGTGGTTCTGTGCATTCTGCCTGTCGTTAATGGTGTAATGTTCCATGGACTCATCGTCATAGTTTGAAGTGTCATATAGTAAAACATCCACAGAGGATGGCCATACATATTACATTGATGAAGATCCTTTAGCGAAGTATTCATGAAGCTAAGACCTTTCATATGCTTGTGTGGAAAATTACTAATATAGATAGCTACACTTTTGCATCCCCTGATGAACCGGCCTTAAAAAAAAAACATGTCAAGCGTTTAGAATTTTGGAGGGACTTGTGCCAATAAGTACAACTTCCCACATCACATGTTTGGGAATTGTTGGACAGAAATGATGATCAATTTGTTATTAATGGCTTTATGCCTGTTTCCTTGGCAGGTAATATCTGTAATGGTGGTTTGAAGTAGTTGAGAAGGTCAGATAAGGAATAAAACTAAGTGGATGATCTGTTGAACCTGGGTGTGTTAGCTGCCATTAAGACTATCAACACAGATCAAAGAATTGTAAAAGCCTTGTTTTGTAGAAAGATAGAAAAGCCAGTCTGGGATCACAGGAAGTAATTTAAGGTTTAACAATATATTATTCATCCACCTTACTTCCCATCTTAACACTGTAGCATGCACAGCAAAGTCAATGAGCCTTCTGTCTAACAAGGAGTGAAGATTTCCCAGGGTCATACTTCTTTGGTTATATTTTTTAAACGACCTTTAAGCCTAAACATCACTTATAACGAGTTAAAAGTTCTGAACATGTATTCCCCATCCACCACCTACCTACCTGACCTTTTCCGTACCATTAATAGCTACAGTAAAGCATAGTGATGTTGAAATTGAGCAGTCTGTACTGAGAAGTGAATGCCCCAAGGGTGATAGGTGCTGGAATCAGTTAGTATGGTATTTTAATACTTTAACAGTGTATTCTCCATCCACCCACCTTCCCTTCCCCACTAGTAGCTGAAACTGATCTTATCAAGGCATCTGTACCAATAAGTGGATACCCCAGGGTGTATACTTCTTTGGATTGGTTCTGGAATGATTTAGTATGGAGGGCATAGATTCTTACACCTTGAGTGGGGTATAGCTTTACCATATCAGTTTTTAAACTACAGTGAACTAAACTGTTTTAGGGAGTTGGAAAAAAGAAAAATTGAAGGTTTAACATAGATACAGATCTTTGTAAAAATTTATTTAAAATACAATTATTGACTCTGCACTGTACCAGATTTTAACTTTATTCTATCCAAACCGAAATGGTTGTAGGTAGAGCTTCCCTTCACGTGTCAAAAACAAAGGAAAGGTAATTAACAGAATGCTCAAAGAACAATTCTTGCTTAGCATGCTTTTAAATTTTACAGTAAATCTACAGTTATTCACCAAAGGCATTTCTTTATTTCACTTTCAAACTCGTTGTACTGCTTTAAGTGTGAGTCATGTACTAATTGCAATTGGTAAGTCTTAGAGTAGCAAGGAACCTCTCCATCATCTCGCAGATGACATTTTATCTCTTTGCATCGGTGCAGCCAAGTGCCATTAGTGCTTAGTACATCTGCCTCTTCTTCGAAAAAATAACACTCTTCA
>JAIPMN010028172.1:0-10057 GCA_020650975.1 Apostichopus californicus
TGCAATGGTATCGAGGAAATTCTTTGACATCACTATCTCGTTTCATTTATAAGCAACTTATTCAGGGACACGTAACTATTCCAAAGTGTATTGTTAAGTAGAATGTAAACTTCGATTATAGCTCTCTACAACGGCGTGTTGTCTTTCAAATTCCTTTCAAGTCGTTAAGGGAGACAAAATTACAATACTTTCAATTTCGTTTTCTTCATCGTATACTTGGGACAAACCATCTTCTGAGTTTGATGGGTTTAATTGACAATTCACGATGTACTTTCTGTGGCCTATAGGAGGAGACTATTGAACATTTGCTTTGGGAGTGTAAAATTATTTCTGATTTTGGTTTAGATGTTGAGCAACATATTTTTAATAGACACTTTATTTTTTCCAAGTTTGATATGTTTTTGGCTATCAACTATTATTGTAGCATCCGTTGAATTTTGTGATTGTTCATATAAAATACTATATATTCAAGAAGAAAATAAATTTGAGCACTCCCAACGTTAACAAATTTGTGTATAAATTAAAATTTCTGTTACAAGTTGAGAAACATTTATATCATAGTAAACATGAATGACTTCTATCATACAATCTCCTAAGAGACACTTTTAGTCATTGTGCTATGCTCTTTGAATATTAAATTCAAATTTGTAATCAAACAGTTATTTAGTGTTATATATATGTTTCATATAAGATTGTTATTATAATTATTTTAATTATTTTCTTTTATATTTACAAATTGTTAAATCTTGGTTAAGCATGTTTGGTTTTAGAAAATTTCGAATGCATTTCTTTTATTTGAGCTGTATCCTTGTTCTGTCACTCTTTGAAATGAATTCGTTATGAATGCTCTCCTAATAAATTAAATACTACAGTATGTGAGTAAATTGATTGAGTTTGGTGAACAAACAACTTGCGGATTAACTAATCCGCGCTATTTTGCTCATTGCATTAACGTTTGTATACATGCGTGGCTGCAAAGACTATGTTGTGTACACGTGATTCAAATATCCATTTCATTGTTGTCTCTATGACTTTCTCTTACAATACCTGGATACATACCTCCAGATTGAAGTTGTATAAACAAGTCATGTATACAAGCCTTCGTTAACAAGGCTGAGAAGTGTACATGAACATGTCAAAACAAACTCTAAAGTGTCAGCGGGCATTCATTCATTCATCTTTTATCTTGGTTGCCCGTTTATATGGTTGAAAACCAGATATTCAAAAACACATGTGATTTCGATGACGTTTATAAAGTTGATGCTGTGAAAGTTCAATTTTAGAATTTCCACAGTTTGTTGCGTGTTTAATTGGCATGAAGTGATCACACAATAAACAAAACAGTTAATACTCATTATTATAACCCTCAAGCAGAGTAAGAGATCTATTCAAGTACCCACTATTGACATAACGTGTTCAATATTAAGTCACATGAAAAAATTTATATTTCCTGGAAACTAAACTTCGTCTGAGTAATTTCTAAGCGATGTGTTACAAAAATCTCATAGAATAGTATGATGGTGAATATGCCAACCTTGTTTATGACAAGCTTAGAGTTTAGGGAAAGAAGAGATACTCCAAATAGAGTCTGAAACATCAATGTGCGCACGTCACTTATGTTGTGAAATACGGCTTAGTATAAATGATTTCAGTGTTGAAAGCATACACGAATGTTTGTTAAGTTAACTCTTTCTGATCGGTTAATATTGCGCCTTCTGTCTTTTTTACCGCTAATAAAGAAACAAAATTAAGTTTAAAATTATTCCGAATTATTTTTATGTTTCAATACCATACATGACACACATTCTTGTCATCATAGTGTAAGAAAATTATGAATAGAACCATATTGAATCAATCGCGAAGTGTTCCTACGGTAATTGTATGATAGCATTAACCATGTTCCGCATTTTCGAAAACGTACTGCAAATTCTTCTTAGAACACTGGCTATTTAAGTGAGCAGAAATATTAGAGAGAAACAAAAAACATCCAAAAGACGTACTTACCGTTGAAACAAGACTAATTAACCAGCACTATAATATGAAGGAGAAACACTGAAAAACGTATATGGAATTCCAAGTTTATCTGACAAAGAGTCTGCAATATTGATATAAAATGGCACAGATGTGCTGTGAGTAGGCTTATTTTAATGTATATATAAACTATACAAAATATCAAAGTTCATATTTACGTTTCACTCGAAGGTAATATAATAACTGATTTAGCGAATTCGTTATCACTTGTATTTGCACATCATCATGTTAACGTTCATAAAACGCTATTCTGCTTTAGTTTAAATGCACCAAAATATGCGGTATTTAATGTGATGGACCGTCTTTGTATGCGTCTTAACTTTTATGGTGATACGTTTCACTACAATAAAGGTACGAACCTAAATGTATTGAAAAAAAAACAATTCTACCATTAGAATCCTATAGCAAAATATGTTTAGATTTATGTTTGTACGTAAGGAAAAAAACTGCAGACTCTATTTACCCTTGTCCTATTTACATTTTATACTCACTATTTTACATTTTCTTTTATATTTTATTTTTAAATCACTCTGTGGTCTCCTACATTAACACAACCACTTTATGTTACATGTGACATATGGTGGCATGCGGTAATGCAAACTAAACAGTTCTATGATTTTTGATCGTGTATATTGAAGAGAAAGCTGGCTGTAATTAAAAAGCGATACTCGAGCCTTACAGCAGATTGCAGTATTTTACGTAACAGTTCTTTTAGAACCAATACAAACATCGCGTAAATTCTACAGTAAGGTGCCCAATCTTATAGAACTTGTCAGAGTATTGTGTAGTGGGTTTTCCGTCTAGAAAGAATGTTACTGAACTGAAGTGAGGGAAGTTATTTTCGAATTGCAGACTAACTAACATGCTGCAAACATGTTTAGCATGACAACGTTGTTTAAAGTAGTTTAAATAAATGATTGTCTGCCCTACACGTTTTAAACATGATTCGTTAGTAAAAGCTTGTTTTGAACGTTTGAATTTGTTATCTTGGTTCATGTAACGTTACTATCAAAGTTTGAAAAACGTAACATGTGAAATGTAGACTTATAAACTACACAACAACCATGTTACCAGCATATTAACCGTTCGGAATGTTCCATTCCACAGAGGTATGTATTATTACTCAAGCATTACCTTCTTCTGTTGTCTTTTACTTTGGAATAGGTATATATTTCTCCCATTAATATCGTATACTGCGGTGAAGCCGCCTTCGAAAATAGGAGTTTCATTCGGGGAATGTCCCCTCCGGTTGGGTCTCCCACTATCGTATTAACGTCACTCCGTGCATATGTATATGATACAGGTAAGAGGGTAGTGTTGTTTAATACCCCAAAATTTACTGTCTTGTGCATTTATGAACGACGACACTTCCCTGTCTGTCCCCCTGTCTTACGTAAGGGTCCTGGTTTGCGTCTACTTTGGATCTCTTGGGACTAGGCAACATTTACAGAATGTTTACACATGGAAAGACAAAGGCTTGTAGATGGAAACTAACAGCTGCTGACAACGTATTGTTTACTTTGCGTATACTGTTATCAACATACAAGGTACTGGATGTATTAGACGTATTCTACTCCTACCCCTACCACTCTGGATACGTCATCGGTCAACGTGTCACTTAAATATTCCTTGTTGCTTTTTGGTTTAAATATAATCGTAACCTTTTTAGTCACGCAGTCGGATGAGTGTGTGTAGGTGCGTTGCCATATCTATCAACTCCAGGACTTGTGTTCTGGTACACACCTTTGCTTTGAGGAAATTTGGTGTGTGACCGTCAATTTGAGGACGTCCTAAACTTGTTAACTTTGGAAATTGACTCCAAGTGTCCTCAGAAAGTTCCTGTATCAGTATGGGGGAGGTCCTCAAATTGTCACTTTCGGACACACATTTGGCTGTACAGTGTTTATAATAAAATACCCTGCTACGAAAGCACCCTCCTAAGTCCTCGAATTGACGTCCTCAAATTTATGTCCTCAATTTGTTAATGTCGTTAACGTGTACAGTGAATGTCTACAGTGAATGTCAGCAATGTTGGAACGTCAGGAGAAAGCTTTAGTAAATATATTTATTTTCCTTAAATTAAACCATTAAAAGACATTCATCCCGTGCTTTAAAATTTGTCCTAACCTCCCCTTAAATTGTCACTTCATGAAACTGTGTATGCATTGTCTTTTACTTGGCTGTTGTATTGATCCTTAGTAATATGATCAAAGGAGCAGTAATTTCAAGGAAGTAGTAGCCTACATGTATTTTAACATTTCACATATATGTTTTAAGTTTCATTAACAATTGCATCGATTTCTTTTTCATTTTCTGTATTGGATAAAAAGTGATTGCTTACTGCAAAACAAATTCGAACCAGTTACTATTGTATCATCCCTACCGCCATTCTATTTAGTATTCCGAGATGATATTTGGTCTGAGTTTTCTATTAAGTATTCCGGGGTAATATTTAGTCTGAGTTTTCTCATAGACTCTGGCATTTATCCCTACATCCATTATATTCAGTATTCGGGGATAATATTTTGTCTGAGGTTTCTAATAGACTATAGGATTGCTTCACGAACTATCAGATGAGTAAAATATCTTCAAACCTAAAATATCTAAAGAAATTTTGCCTACACTTACATCTTTCATTTGTGTTGGAATTTGGCATACCGATCTTAAAATAGTAACCGAACTCTTCCTAAAGTTATGTACTTATAAATTTACCAAGTTCTTAAGGGAGAGAGAGAGAGAGAGAGACAGGGGTTGTGGCGTGTGTGCGTGTGCGAGACACTTTAGTTTGTATGCACGATAAGACAACAAGTAAATAATTGTTCAACACGATACTTGGTGACTGGGAGGTTCATAATAAGGTAAATAATCCAATTAATTTTGGTTCTCATACAATGAATATTAATGAGGTCACAGGACTAAACGTCAAAATCTTCAAATTACATTGACTAGACAATCATAGGTTACGGTTTCATCAACGTGAGTGTGTTATTGGTAGGTAGCCTACACATAGTGATGTGTGTTTCAATTGATAACATGTGTCTTTATGAGGAGGTTGAGTTACAAGTTTGTATGATTAATAACTTCACAAGGCAATTATTGATCATTGCCATTTTAGTGAGTAGGTAAAACCTAATTGTTTCTGGTCCTCATGTCATAACGAATGATGAGTTTGAGGGTGAGGGATTATATATCAAATTGCCGTTACTTATGTGGAACCATATGTTTGATCTTCAAAATTGTAATATTTGTAGAAAGCAGACACACGCTGATGTGTGCTACAATGGTTCATGCATATTTATGAAGGACCATGGCTAGCATTATTTTGGTACACATAACTTAAGAGAATGCTTCATAATTACATACTTGTAGTGTTCATGTGAATCAAATCAATGAGCTACAGTAAGGAACCATGACATGTTTTCATTCTGGTTGTGTTTTGACAAGGTGAACTAAATGGTTTTGTTTTCATTTAGAAAGAGAAAAGCGATGGGGATTGTATCTTCGAGAAGGTAGCACAATCCCAATAATAAGGGTTATTTGTAAATATTCAAAGCAAATTTTGCACAAGTAAAGTAGTATAAGTAGTAGTTTTATCATTATTGTAGCGATCGACTGGGGTCGCTCTTACTCTGACAACTAATTATTAGTCATGAAAGTATATTCTACGCACCTGCATAATGGCCGCGATGAATTTCGTCGATGGGTGACTTTGTAATGTACTATTTATGCTCACCGTTTTATAATTTTGTTTCTTTTCCTTAGGCTGTTATCCTTCCGTTTCTTTTGTTTTAACAAAGGTCCAATGGAAGCAGACGTTGGCTTCTAAAATCACTCGCTCCTTGGTCGTGTTAGAGTAAAGAACTCCAGAAATGTATTACTTATATTATTGTGCTTCTTGTTAGTACGTGTAGAGAGACTTCCGGAGGCCGACGGCGTGACTCGTTCGTGCTATGTAAGTTTTATTAAGCGTAAAATAATATTTTGTTTAGTTGAGCGGGTCCGGGGCTTAGGGTTCAGGCTCGAGGCGACAGGTTTTTGTCTTTCTTAATTTAAATAAGGTAGTTAAGAATGCCTCGTGTCTGAATCCGAGCTCGTATCGGAACGAGTCGCGTCGGTGGATCCCCCACGGCAGCTTACTTAATTAAGTACTTGATTCCGTGTGCTCTGAGTATTTAATGCTTTAATTTACGTCTAGGTTGTAGCGAAGTATGGACTGTAATTTCTCTAAAAGAGCTTGAATATTTACTAATAAAAAATATTTCCGCTCGTTTGCTCTCAGAGAGCCTAGTTAATTCGCTAATATACATAGTATATCTGAACTTGTCATTTGTAATTGACTTCTTTTAGTTAATTATATAAGAGCTCTAGCACTCCCCCATAATTTAGTAGCGTCCCCCCCCCCCACCCGACCCCTTTTCACCATGACCTCGGGTGACCTCCAGTTGCCTGAGTTCCTCACCATCGCTAAACCTTACTTCAAACTGTGGACGCTACATTATCTTCCCCTTACCCTAGATTCACATTTACAATATCTTAGCTAGTAGAACAGACAGGAAGTCCTCCTACATCACACTTCCCACAAAGATGACTAGCAGTTTCTATTTTCAAGCCAACAATAAACATAATAACATACTTTTCCAACCTCTAAGTCCCAGTAGATCACTTCCACAGTTTCTCTCTACAACAGAAACCTTACAACAGTCTGTGCATTGAATATCTAAACACAGATCTCTATTACGAAAGTAACATTCAGTATGATGGCATTTCCAATGATGTTATTACATGGTCATTCCTTAATAAATTGTTCCTTTAAAAATTATGTGAACATAATACTTTCCTGTCCCATCCTCCTGTAATCCATTGTTAGATTAGTAGATATCTAGCCAGATGAAGATCTTATAACCCAGTTTAATTCAAGTACTGGTTTGAGTCCTTATTTCTTTTTTACATACCGCTGTGACAGTTGTGTTGTGTGTAAACACGCTGAAAATCAATTGTAATGATAAGCAAGTTTTGTAGAGATGTGACGTCCTAACTGATTGTCATAATGTTCCCACCTGGAACATTGGGTTGAAAATGTACAATTCACACACACAAAATGGAGATAGACATCAATTATAGCGCAAAAGCTACATCTCTAATTTATTGTAAATCTCTACTTCAAAGGTATTAAAAATAAGAGTATCAGAAAAAAAGACTGCATCTCTCCTCACTAGTGGTAGCCCACCCTCTGCTTAAGTTAATTACTCTCCCCCTCTCACCTTCTCTGTTCTTCCCAACATCTCCTCCTTAACAGGTCTGGACTTGTTATTTCTCAAAATAAACCAAATTAAATCAATAGTGTCTTTTGTGACCATGTGATGCACCATACATAGCTCCATGATCTAAACAAGGATGAGTAATCGACCCAGGTCAAAGGTCACTGGATTGTTACTATGGCAATTGTTCATCCTCTGCCCACCAAGGAGGAAATCTACTGATGCCTTTAGGTGATACATCTTTACACTGATAAATAATCCTACAAAATCAAGTTCGTACACAACAAACATAATTGATGTGCACAGAATGCGTGTCTTTCACAACCGCTTCCAAAGTCCATGTTTTACTCAATGCAAGAAGGGACCATTAATTCTAGTTTGAATGAATCCCACATACACTAAGTGTAGTTGGTGCAACTGTGGTAATAAAAAATGCAACTTGTGTTCGAATCGATCTTGGTAACTGTTAAGACGTTAACTTACTGAGGTCATGTATAACTATTGAACATATTCAGTACTACACCTTGCTCAATGGAACTGCGAACGATATATTTGTTTGCAAACCACACTTTTCTATGCCTGTGCTGTTTTATTTTCAGTGACCACTACATCGTGGTGTTGTCAGTTTAGACTATATCTGTAGTGTTCTTTGATTTAGTTAATGAACGTTAACATTTTAACACAACCGTTCCGCCATAGCGTGATTCCCAGTTTATGTATAGATAATGCATGATTCATTAAAGTATCTGCTAGTCCTTTACTCTACTCTGAGCTATCAAATCCCTTTTAAAATAGTTGAATTTCTCTTGCAATTCTAGTCTGGTACTATTTTTTTGATATGTAGATAGACTATAGTTTCTAGCTTACTTCTATAGAAAAGAATCCGAATGAGAGGTTATATATGGATTATCAAATGTAGTAATGTAGTTTGGTCTGTTTAGTTTGGTAGTATTTAGTATAAGAGTAATATATTCTCCATTGTGCGCCAAAGTTTAAGATTGTTCATGATGTAAATATTAAATTAATGTAAAAGGGAGGAAAATAATATTCTTGAGAAAATATATTTTCCATTGTAAGCCACAGTTTACGTATTCGTAGAGATAAATATTAAATGAGTAGAACGGAGGGGGGGGGGTGGTATTATTCTTACTGAAAAAAATATCTACTCCATATTAGTGCTGTAGATGAGCCTTGAGGTCGTGATATCGAAGTGAGGATTATAATATAAGCATTCCAATGATATACCGATGCCAATCTGGACCATAACAGATGTAGATCAAAAAAATTAAATAAAAAACAAATCTGATCAATACTTATCACATTTAGAGTTATTTTTAGTACGTAACGAAGTGGAATAGTTAACACTTAACTTAAAATCCTTGGAAATTTTAACACAATTGTTGTTACTTTTGTGTAGTTTGACGAGGATGTAGAATAATTTAAATGATAATTAATGGAATTTCATTGTATTCAAAAGAATGTACAACCACAGCATGCCGCAGATAGGAAGCAAATACGCCAAGGCCAGGCAACTGTAAGATAGTGTTTGCTGTACTAATAAATGTAATAATGAGCTAGCCTTGACAATGTTAACTATATCAACAACATGTTTAGAGCTCTTTTTGATAGTGACGAGAAATACATTTTATTCCTTCCCTTACTTAACCTTCCTTCTCATTTTGAGAGTGACGGGATCCACTAGATATGATTAAGGCGCCCGTCTGAGAAACGTTCCCATTAAAAGTCGATTTAATACGTTATCACATTAGCTTACTTATTATACGTGTAGCTTCTACGAATTACAGTTTTAATAATGAATTCGTAACTAAAATGTATCAGTCTGCAACTTAGATACATTGAAATTGTGCACGATGTGACGGTGATCACTGTATTATAAAAGGGAACCGATATAGTAACGTTGCCTAAATAACTGGATGCTATATAATTCATAACGCAACATTTCTCTTTCAAACATAATTTGTTTGTTCTTTAGACTGAAAACTCCATCACTCCTGTCGTAGATACATATAATGATTGTACATTCACCAATGTTATACTTGACCAGCAGCTATCTGAGTCTGGACATGGTATTATCTCAATATGATTGGTTCATTCATAAGTGAAATGTATGTTTCTACTGTGTTGTGTCAGAAAGCATAATCCCGCGTTACATGTTAGATAAAATACGTGGTTGTACTGAACAGTCAATACGTAATGAATTAATCTGCTGTTTATATCGACGAAATTAAAGTAGCTTGTTTTAGCAATAAGGTTAGAGTATCGCTTTAACGTTAATGTTACTAATATAACACGAATGTATTGCTCTGCAAACGATTGTCTTGAAAATTAACATGACAGACACAAAATAGAGTTCAAATTGTCCCGATATGAATTACTCTATCAATTACGAAATACAGTTATCCAAGGGTTCGTATGCGTAAATTAGATTAAAATCCAAATTATCTGAAACGGGATCATTTTTTCCATTCCGTTACATCAGAATAATATGTCGTCTCTTTACTATGTTTTCTGATTAGTTTTTTCTCTCCAATATTTAAGGCTCTAGTTGAATAGTCAACCGATGTATAGCATTCTACGCATATCTTACAAGGACCAAATATTAAATATTTGCCAACATAAACCGGGGCTAAGTACTTAGTTTTTTTTTCAAGAACGCTACGGTAGCTTTTAATTCCCAAATTAGTTTTCCATTATTCGCCCATTATGTTATTGCAACATGAAGGTTAACATATTCGTTTGATGTTACT